>JAFEMH010005599.1:0-156892 GCA_022495995.1 Adenophora triphylla var. japonica | reverse complement strand
TTGGGATAATGTCAGACCTACCACAGTGCTTTGTTACACGTGCAATCATACAAACAGTAATAACTCCAAAAGGCGTATAGGTTGACTTTCCCTTATAAGACAAACTGCTTATCAGTGTCAGGTGTGGCAGTGTCCTTGCATAGACGGACCAATATCAGCACGACACGTGTACGCCTGGGAGATGGAGCTGATCCAACGGCTGGTAACCATCCAATCCAACGACTACGGTAAAAACCACTAATACCACTACTCCCACTATAAATAAGAGAATAACAACATGGACACGGGTAATGTTTTATCGCACATTTGCGTACCACTTGCACTCTACATACCATTTTTCCATAATCTCGGTCCATAATCTTACTCACGCCGCTTAGGCTCGCCGAAGACCCCGGCGCAGCCACCGTTATTTCTTGTGGTGTGCGCAGATCACCAAGCTAGCTCAATCATTCGCCGGACCCAAAGAACTGAGCCCACCACGCTTTCTGCGCGATCGATTGGTTCCATTGCGCTGGAACGTGATTAGTGATCTCCAAAGAAAAAGAAATACGTGCCTGAGAAGCCCGGAAAAATGGTGTCGACGGTCACACGGGCCAAAGAAGCCTACGGAGACGAGGGCGACTCCTCCTCAACAAGAAAACCCTGAGCACCCTCTCCACCTAGGAACCCTAATCCGAGGGTTACTGTGTCACAAGGCGGTTGATGACACCGGCCTTCAAACAATATAGAAGAAGAGAGAAGAGACTAGCTCCAGAGACAATGACGACCTCCACTTGGAGAGGAGACTGAGGTGGGCTGGCGAACGTCGTGTGGGAGGCCCATCTAACCCACACCTCGACAGAGCCGCTTTCCTCGTCGAGAGATCGGAAATGCCACTGAAAGAATTCTTGCAAATCCAAGACGAAGCTCATCCAAAATGGCGGCGCCACAAGCACCACAGGCTTCCCACCATACTGTCTCGTCTGGAAGAAGAAGAAACCGGAGGAGAGAGGGCCGTCGGGATGACGTTGTCACTGGAGAAGAGCGAGTGGTACCCCAAATTGACCTCAGAGACCACATTAATCAACGCCGTAGCGAAGGAGCGCCCTCCCAACAGCGACGAGAGGGAGAGATAGACGCTCGTAGGATCGTGGCGGTTGAAAATCCAGAAGCAAACCAGAACCAAGTGATTCAAGGTCGTCTACGTACACCCTCGTTGAGAAACGAACGGACGCCGAGCTATAAGGAGAGAACACGAACTCCCCCCCGTCACGAACGAGAGGCATCTAGATCGAACAGACCATCTCAGTCGACGAGCTACGGAGGGGAGAGATCCATCTCACGACGACTCGCTCCCCCAAAGAGGCAACGATCCAATCTTGTTGCCCGGGGGCCTCGTCAAGATAGGATCCCCCCAGCCGGCCCAGCAGGAGAAGTTGATATGAGAGAGTTCCTAAGGCTGAAACGTCAAGTGGAGGAGTTGACGAACAAGAGAAACAAGATGGATAGCGACGACTCGGAAGATGATGGCGGCACTATGAATCCCTTGGCACCCTGGATGTTGGAAACGGGACCCCCAGAGCCAGGCTTTAAGCTTCCCGACCTTAAGCAATACGACGGCTCTACCAGCGCCATCGACCACATACAACACCTTGAGGCACAGATGTACGTAGTGGCGAGAGCTTCAGGCCACGACGACATCATGTGTAAGGCCCTTACGAGCACACTGATCGATGCTGCTTTAAGATGGTTCAGAAGCCTACCCAAGGGAAGTATCGAGTCGTGGAAACAAATGCGGAAAAAGTTTTTGGGAAGGTTTGCGACGGCAGGAGAGCGTCGTAAAACGATCAACGATCTCAGTAACATTTCACAAGGAGCTAGTGAAAGTTCTATGAGCTATTTCAAAAGATTTAAGAAATTGGTTGACCAAATCGATGAAGACCTGACCGACAGAGAGATTATAAATTGTTTCAGACACGGTGTTGTTTCCTCTACTCTGGACTACGAGCTACAAGTCCACCCAGCCAAGTCCCGAAAAGACCTTTTACGCCAAAGCGTACGCCGTCACCGAGCCGAAGAAAGGAAGTCAGCAATGAGAGGGAAAGGCCGTCGACGAGGTGGAAACGGCAAAATCTAAGAAAGACAAGTTTGGAGAAAAGGGGAAGAACAAACGAGGTAAAGGCCGAAAAGGTCCTGCAGTCGTACACTCCACCGACCGTGTCTAGAGCGAAATTTTGAGCAACGTGGATTTTGGCCCCGCCGAAGATGAACCCCAACGGGAAGGGGAAGAAAAACATGAACAAGTATTGTGAATACCACGAGACAAGGTACATGACACCGAGGAGTGTTTCGGTTTGAAGAAAATCATCCGAGAGATGGATCGACGATGGTCGTCTCCAGAGTACATAAGGAAGGATCGTCGGTGTGCCCAACACTTGAGGCGCCAACGACGGCCCTCCAGAGAGACAGCCAAGGATGGTCTTAGTTATTTCTGAAGAGACGAGCAAGAATCAAATCAAAAGCGCCATCTACCATCTCAAGAAAGCCCCACATGTCCCCAGAAGTCGGAGGTTCCAAACGACGTGATAAGCTTTTTTCCATACGAGTTAGCAGCTAACCCATTAGCTCGTCAACAGACGCTGGTCATTCCCGGTTACATTGACAACTGTGAGTCAAGGAGAATTTTGATTGACACTGGAGCGGCCAAAGACATTCGTTTTTACAACGTCTACCAAAGGATGGGTCTACCCGACGCGCTAAGTCCCTACTTAGGTCGTTCGGAGGGATTCACCAACCATGTGGTCGACGCGAAAGGCCGATCGACCTCCCAGTTGACATCGAGAACATCCTTTGAGAACCATCAAAACAGTAACTTTCATTGTGATTGACGTCGTCAGGGACTACCATGCAATTCTTGGCCAACCTGGTCAAGCCGCTTTGGGGATCGTCGCCTCAGTTCCCCACCAACGAGTCAAATTTCCTTCACGTGCTGGAGTGGGATGTGTGTTGGGGACGGCCCTGAATTCCTAGAGCACGTCTTTGAGGGCAAAGCAGAGCATTGAAATCGACGATCCGGATCACACGGTGAAGCTCTCAAAATCATCAAACAAACGACGACCTCGTACGCCAGCATCTCGACAATCAAGTGTATCGACGACCCCGAGATCTTCGAAGAGGTATTCATGGACGACTGCCATTCTGAGCCACAACTTTTGGTCGCCCAAGAATCGGGGGCCGAGCTGGATAGATTGATTGACGACGAGGTACCAGATCTGACACCTGAAGGTCGAAGAAAAATTAAAGAGATCGTCATTGAATCCATGGACTTTAGGGACGACGCCGCTGAGATAAAACCAGCCGACGAGCTAATTGAACTGGTCATTAACCCTAGCTATCCAGAGCAGAAAATCAACCGGGGTCTCGGTTATGCACCGAGGAAAGTGGAAGAGATAATCTCCCTACTTAAACAGAACCTCGATATTTTCGCCTGGAAAGTGGAAGATATGAAGGGAATTAGAGAGGGCGTGGCAGTTCATAGGCTTGGAGTGAACCCTACTGTGAAGTTCAAAGAGCAAAGGTGCCGAGTTTTTCAATCGAAAAGAGATTGCTATAAAGCAAGAGATTGAGAAGTTCTTGAGGGTCGGGAATTATTGTGAACGCCGGGTTCACGACTTGGTTGGCTAACGTGGTTCTTGTGAAAAACCAAATGGGAAGTGGAGACTCTGCGTAGATTTCACCGATCTAAACCTCGGCATGCCCCAAGGATAGTTACCCCTTGCCCCGGAATCGACAAGCTCGTCGACTCGTGGCGGACACACGACTCTGAGCTTCCTCGACGCATACTCTGGCTATCACCAAATAAAGATGGCCGAAGAAGATATTCCGAAGACGGCCTTTCAGGCGGGGGAACTTACTGTTACACCAAGATGCCTTTGGGCTCAAAAACGCCGGGGCCACATACCAAAGGATGATCAATAAAGTTTTCAAAGATCAGATCGGCGACAACCTGGAGGCATACGTTGACGACATGGTTGTCAAGTCCAAGAAGAGGAAGCACGTCGACGACCTCCAGTAGACTTTCACTAATCTACAAGCTAATGATATGGTCCTCAACCCAGCAAAGTGCGTCTTCGGAGTTCTTTGCGGGAAAATTTCTGGGTTTATGCTCTCACTACGAGGAATCGAAGCCAATCCTGAAAAAATCAAGGCTTTGATTGACATGGCGTGAGCCTACAAGCATCAAGAGGTTGCAACGCCCGAATGGACAGTAGCGGCCTTAGGTCGTTTCATTGCCAAGTCTGCCGAAAGGTCGCTTCCCTTTTTCAAGGCTCTCCGAGGTGCTAAGGATTTCAAATGGACAGAAGAGTGTTCTCAGTCGGTTAAACAGCTGAAAGAGTATCTCGGCTCCCCACCCCTCCTCCAAAGCCCCGTCACAGGAGAAGATCTCTACGTCTATCTCTCAGCTAGTGACAAGGCCGTCGCCGCGGTGTTGGTTAGGGAGGAGGATGGAACACAGAGGCCAGTTTACTATGTTAGTAAAGCTTTGACGGATGTTGAAACCCGCTATTTCAACGCGGAGAAGATCGCTTATGCTCTCGTCATCACAGCACGAAAGCTACGAGCATACTTCTCTGCTCATCCCATCGTTGTTTACACCGACGCTCCACTGCGCAAGATATTGCATCGCCCTGAGAGCTCTGGTCGTCTACTCAATTGGAGCATCGAGCTGACAGAGTTTGATATTCGTTATGTGGCAAGAAAGACTTTGCAAGCACAGGCCTGTGATGATGTTGCCATTTCGCGGGAAGAATTCGATTTTTTGCGTTTCTTTGAAAAAACCAAATAAAACCGGAAAAAGACGGAGTCGCCATGCCATTTTTGTTTTAAGGGCCAAAACTTTGAAAAATGCCCGAGATTAGAGATTTGGGATCGGAGGTCATGTTACACGCCGGGAAGGACGTTAGTGTGCACCCGGAATGCCTCGTAAAACGAGTCTTTCGAGCTGAAAATCATTTGTGTGTGTGTGTGTGTTTTGGCCAAAATAAGTTGAAACTCAGAAAAGTAAAAATTGGGAATTCTTTATTAGACTTTGGTTAGATCCCATGATTTTTTGAATGATTTTTGGATTGAGATTTGGTACTCAAAAGACCTTTTGAAGTTGAGAGTCACTTCTGCCAGAATGAAAAAGGCAGTGGACCTTTGATTTTGAAATGGATTCAAGGGCCTTAAAACTTCATAATCTGGATAAACTCAGAGAATGAAAGTTGTTACAGACACTTTAAATAAGATTTGTGCAAAGGAATTTTCCATTTTGGAGAAGATTTGAGGGGTCAAAACCTTCTGGAAATCTCAGATATGAAATCTGGATTTCCAGAATCTGATGAGCTGGCCTCTAAAAGAAAATTTGAAAAAGGGATTTTTAATCACGCAAAAAATAAAATAAAAATATGTCTGGAAATCTCTGGATGTTGGCTACAAAAAGTGTTTTGTAGTCAACACCAAATTCCAAGTTTGTCTGTGTCCAAAAATTAAGACAATGGACTGGGGTCTTGGAAAATTGCTACTGGACAGCAACTTCTCAAGAAAGGAAAAATGATTTTAAAGGGGGTTTTTGCATCCATGCTTGTCCCCATTTCCCTAGGTTTTGGTTAGTGATCACTTGACATTTTAGTGGTGAATCAACTATACCAAACCATCCTTGGGGTACATTAGGACTAAGCACTTCATTTGCTTGGGAAGGGGGATTTTATCCTTTGAAAATGAGATTTGATGCTTGAAAATGGTTTTTAGGGTTTTGAAAATGCATTTGCAAGTAAGTAAGAACACATTGAAGAAAATGTTGATCCTTGTAGAAGATCATCCATGGAGATGAACTTCCATGGTGATCCTCTTGGATCTAAGACAAGAAGATGAATGAACTACATTTTGTAGCTTGAGAATGCATGCATGGATGAGAGATTTAGGGTAAGGAGAGAGAGGTTATACCTATCTTCCTTGTGTTTTTCTTTGAAGGCTTGAATGTAAGAGTGAGTGGGTTTGATTTGAGTGAGTGAAAGTTGGGAAGATTCAAGAGAAAAAGGTGACAATTCTTAGAGAATTCTCACTGTTTTCTCAAGTATTTTCGCCAAATGCTGTGAGTTGTGTTCTTGTTCTTCTTTTTTTTTTTGTGACTGGAGGGCTCAATTTATAGCCCTCTGAAAATGACAGACTCATCCGCGCGGATAGGGTTGATGGCGTGCACTGTTCATTAAATCTTTGCTCCAGTGCTTTGACACAAGGAATAATCTTTTCAAAATTCAAATTAATCAGCCAGTTTTTGTTCCAGCCATTTCTATTTTTGGTTTTTCTTATTTCTTTTGCTTTTTTGATTCCTTTCCTTGGTTTATCTTTTTTTGGCAATCCCTAATCTACCCTTACTTGGTTAGAAATGCTAGGAATGTTAGGAATTGTTAGAAATGTTATAACTTTCGTTAATTTTCTAACGAAAATACTAACAAGCTCAAATTGGAGCACTTACAAGGCCCTGACAGACTTCCTAGTTGAAACGTCGTTCACTATTGACGACGATCAAAGGCCGCAGAAGAAAGTGAGCAAGGGAAAGGAGGTCAGTGACTAACCAGCGGAGTTAGTTTTGCCTACGGGATGTTAGAAAATCTATTCAGACGGATCGGCAACTAGAAATCTGAGTGGGGCAGGGATCGTTCTTGTCGAGCCAGAAAGCGGAAGAGTCTTTGAGGAAGTGTTAAGATTCAAGTTCCAAGCATCAAACAATCAAGCGGAGTACGAAGCACTTATAGCAGCCATTGAATATGCCAAGTGCTTTGGAGCCAACAAAATTGCTGCTTTTTGTGACTCTCAATTGATCGTGAACCAGGTCCGCGGCGACTACCAGGTCGTCGACTCAACCCTTCAGAAATACCGTACTTTGGTCGGCGAGTTGATTCAGGGATTGGAATTTTGGGCAATCCAGAGAATTGCTCGTGAGAACAATGAACACGCCGACTTACTCTCCAAACTGGCAACAGATCAACTCCCTGAGGACGAGCATGGCAACCACTTGGCCTATCTCGATCAACCAGCTTATGAACGGGTAAGGGTTATGTGCGTTGGAGACGGTCCGAAGTGTTGGATCGACGAGCTTAAAGCGTTTATTGAAAAGGATGAGCTGCCATCTGATGAGGTTTTAGCACGGCAAGTTAAGAGAAAGGCGGCTGTGTTCACGGCCGTAGAAGGAGAGCTATACAGACGGTCCATCACCAGACCGTTGTTAAAATGCGTCCACCCTGACAAGGTCGTACAACTACTCTTCGAGGTACATCAAGGAGAGTGCGGAGGTCACCCTGGGGCTCGCACTTTGGCTGATAAGTTAATCACCATGGAGTATTACTGGCCCCACCTCCGTGAAGATGCAAAACAGTTTGTGAGAAAGTGTGATACTGCCCGGCGTTTCGCCGACCTTCCCAAACTCCCGACGACCGAGCAAACCCCATCGGCATGGCCAGCAGCCGTTTGATATGTGGGGAGTTGATCTAATTGGGCCTTTTCCACAGGCCAAGGGAGGAGTTAAATACGTGATTGTGGCGGTTGACTATTTCTCAAAATGGGTGGAGGCCAAGGCCTTAAACAAGATTATTGAAAACAATGCCCTAAGCTTCATCCATGATTCAATATGGTGTCGCTTCGGAATCCCAAGGGTAATTGTTTCAGACAACGGCCTGCAGTTCTCAAGGAAGTTTGAACAAGAGTTGAACAGAATGGGCGTCAAACACTCTAAGTCGTCTGTTGCCTATCCCCAAGGCAACGGGCAAGCCGAAGCGGCAAACAAGCTCGTCTTATGCCTTGTGTAAAAATCTTGAGGGACGCGGACAAGATGGTTGGACGAACTACCTTCGGCACTCAGGCGATCCGCTGACCACTCGGGGGCCTACGGAAACCCCATTTGCTTTGGCCTATGGCTCGAGGCCACGGGCTCCCGCCGAGCTTCGCCTTCCAACAGCATCGAGTTGCTCTCTACGATGTAGAAAAGAATATCCATAACCGACAGTCGACACGGACCTTGTCGACGAGCGAAGATTGGACGCACGGCTAAGGATGGAGAATTACAAAAGAAAACCAAGGCTTACCACGACAAGAAGGTGAAGAAAAGGTTCTTTAAAGTCGGCGACCATGTTCTTAGAAAGATCGAAGCGACGGGACTCAAAGCCCGTCAAAACAAACTCTCTCCCAACTGGGAAGGACCACACATTGTCACCAGGGTGGTCAGAGAAGGAACCTACCGCCTAGCTAAGCCAAACGGTGAACATCTTAAGCATCCATGGCATGCCAATCACCTTATGAAGTACTACTTTTGAGACCGTCGTCGTCAACATCCAGCGCCCTCAGGGCACCCTATCTGTGATTCTTAGTTAAAACTTTTGTTGCCATTTTGTGAAAATTACGGAAGTACGTATTTTTGAAAGTTGTAAGGGATAATCTATAAATCCCAGAAGCCTTATAAAGTGAGAGTTGTCAATGTACGATCGTTGAACAAATTATCAATGGAAACCCATCACTTCTTTGAAACTCGTCCGTTACAAACTCAAGTTTAGAATGGTTGAGGCCTGACTTCGACCCTCACAACTACTTTGATCAAGTATAAAGATCAGTTAAAAGCAAAAGACTTTGGCACTTACACTCACTTTAGCCAAGTATAAAGGTTAGACGAAGCCAGACTTCGTCGAACGCTATAACGGAATATGACGACTCGTCCACGGAATCTTGCCTACGAGCAAGAAGCTACGGACCTTCGTACTATTCCTACGAGCCTTTGAGAAGTTGAGAAAATACAAGGGCGAACAAGCGTCGACCACATTAGGACGACCTAAGTTCTGGTCGTCACTAACGACGACCATTCACACTTGTCCTCAAACTTACTCACCAAAATAAAGTTATCACATGCCATCTACGTTAACAACAGATTAACAAACAGAAAGCAAAGGCATTAGATAAACTTACATAAAACAAGCAAACATTGTACGTACGACCCCCTCTAAACGACGAGGAAACAGGTCGATTACATTACAAAAATTAAAATTGTTTTAGGACAATGTTTGGAACCACAACCAAATCAAATGAAACATTGTTTAAGACAACCAAATCAAATTGGAACATTGTTTGGGACATTACAAAACATCTCAAAGAAATCAATCACTGGGGGTCGGCACCGGCATCGGACGGGACTTCATCGGGATCGGGGCCGTCTTCAACAAAATGAGCATAATAGGCATCGAAGTTCTTTGGGACGACGGCAGGAACAGGCCACTCTTCCTTCCCGACCTTGGCGTCATCTTCCCTTATAATAAGGAGGTCATTGCCAGTATAAGGAACAAGGGGATGAACCGTACGAGCTTCGTCGTCGTGTGCTCCTTCGGTACAAAGGTCGGCCAATTGTCGAACAGAGAGAAGGTCTTTCGTCATAGGATCCACCAAGAGCCGCCTTGCCATGTGCTTAGCCCCATCCTTGAAAAACCCACTGGCATGCTTGGTAATTAGCTGGAGGCATTCAGCACTCTTCTTGAACTCATCCACAGCATCAAGTCCAGCTTTGGTCAAGGCAGCTTCATGGGACGTCTTCATTCCTTCAATCTGGGCAAGAGCGGAGTCAAAGCTGGCCGTCGCCTTCTGGAGCTTGTTCTCACAAACGCGAAGACCGTCCTGAAACACCTTTGAGTCGGCTTCAGCTTTGGCCTTCCCTTCCTTCAGAGCTTCAACCTCCTTCAAAAGGTCATTCTTATCACCCATCAAGAGCTCGTAGGCAGTGGTAAGCTCACCCACGTTGGTCTCCGCCTCCTTCAGTTTCTGCTCCGCCGTCCCTTTGTCGCCGACGGCCTTAATCAGTTGCTCGTTGGCCCGTAGCTCGGCGTCAAGGCAATCTCTATAATCAGCAGTCATTGCGTCCATCATCGACGACATCTGCCACAACAAAACAGTTAACCTAAGTGTGAAAAGACGAGAAGAAACACAAATTTAAATTGAAATACCTCAGTCTGAATCAGCCCAAGACGGGCATGGAAAGTCTCGGGAGAAAGTTTGGTCCCTCATCCGATGGGTCAGCTCGACGTCCCGGCCACGCCTGGTCAGGGCCGTCCCCAACAACAGTGGATTGCCATTCCTTAGCAGGTAGGGGATCCCAGCTATTGGAGAGGCTTTAGCAATCAGGGCCGCCATCTCCTTGGCCTTCGCCTTAGACAAGACCATTGAGGACGAGCCAGGAGCGTCGGCTCTTGGAGTGGAGGGATCCGACGAGCTGGGAGGATCGTCGTTATTCTTCTTATTCTTGCTCCTTCTCCCCTCGGAGCCGGCGGGATGATCTTTTATCTTTCTGGAGCCTTGGACGCCGGCGTCACCCATTTCAGGGTTTGAATCTGTACTCCCCACCGTCTCGTCGACAACGATCAGTTGAGCTCCCGAAACTTCGACACTTGCATCAGTTTCAACCCCAACAGCTCTCTCCGGCGCGTCGACAATGGCTTGACGACCTCCAGTATTGAGCCCCCCAGCGACGGGCACTCTCTCAATCAGGGGAATGGCTCCCTCAGGATCTTTTGGGAGTTCATCATTCCTCGTCGCCTGTTTCTCCTGACGATCAACGATGGCGCGGGAGACGGCCCTGTCTTTCTTCTTGGTCCCCCTATCACTAGCTCGGATGGCTCCGTCCATTATTCTCTTTTCAATTCTGTCTACGTCGGACTGAGTAAGAACTGCAAAAAGACAAAGTAAAAAAGGGTTAGTTTTATTCACGACGAGACGAGAGACAAGTATAAGAATTGGGAAAAGGTTTCAGGAACCCAACCCCCATTCATCTCTAAGTTTTCACAACACTCTTCAGGACGGCTAACGCGCGACGCCGCACAAGTCACACAATTCTCTTTAAAAGCAAACTCATTGTGGACAACCCAGACGGGGTAGAGGGCATCCAAATTTATCTTCACCAAAGGGTTAGGCCCCATCGCCGGCTTAGACATCATGCCGGTCCTGATATATCTCCATTGGGAGGCCTCTATGTATTTGTACGAGACCCATCCAAGATCCAGTAAATCATCAATCTTTTTCTTCAGCTCCTCGGCCCACGAAGCTTGGTAGATATACTTATCAGCGACGACCCTGTTACCCGCTGGATGAGGAAACTGCCATCCCACTCGGCTTTCCACCAAAATTAAATGGTTCTCCCAACCATACACCTTGTTGGGGATATCCAATAAAAAATTCTTAGTGTTTTTGATCGAAGATACACTCACAATAGACTTCCCTTTATCTTTAGAGGTACTCCTAGCCACCCGGTAGTATTGACGGAACACTTTGTTGCATGGCTCGTAGCCAAGGAATCTACAGACGATGGCAAAGCTAGATAAGATTCTGATAGTGTTGGCGCTGACCTCCATGGGCACACAGGCTGAGTCCTCCAAAAATTCATTGATAAAGGGGTCTAGAGGCAACCTCAAGCCAAATTCAAATTGTTTGTAGAAAAAGGCCACCTTCTCCTTGCTAGCTAAAAGGGACTGACGACGGGGCTCGTACTCCGATAAGCTGAGATGCTCCAACTTATAGGTCGAAGCTTGAACTCTGTACGACCCTCGTAGAGCGTCGATCATTTGCTTCCCAACATCCGGCTTCCTGAGGTCGATCTTGGGTACAACCCAATTCCCTCCTGTCCCACCTCCAAATTCACTGTCGGTTGATCCAACCCGTACAAATGTGTGATAGGCTTTGGCTGCCTGATTGCCCCTTGCACTTGTGCTCGGCTCGTTGGCTTCTGGGGCCGGACGGCTAGGACGCCCGTCGTGATCCATGTCTACAAAACAAGGAGAAAGAAAGGGGGAATCAGACCTAACTTCCACAGACGACGACCTACCTAGGGGCGACCTAGATTCCCCTAAAATCAAATCCCTAAGTGAATCGCGACGGGACAAATAGTAGTGGGTCTTGATGTGGTTGGGAAGGTCGTTCATCGACCTAAAAGGGGTTATCATTGGGTCTCCATCCTCAAAATCACCTAGAACCTCACCTTCTGGGAATCCCAAAGGCTCGTCTTCAAAGTTGAACTTAACCAAGATCGAAGAACATTCAGACAATGGAATCTCTCTCCAAACCCCCTTAGCACATTTATAAACTCTTTGATTTATCCCAAAACCAAACTTAACACCTCTCTCAAAGCTGATGGTTCTGGGCCCCATGACTCTAAATTCCAAAGCCCCAAAGAAAAACCCAGAAAACTAAGAATAAATGAAGAAATTACCTGGTAAAGGGGTGGGAGATTTGCTTTCCGATGAATTTTCCGGTGGGAGATCAAAGAAGTCTCTTATCCAAGCTCCCAGGTGCCTTACAAATGGGGTTGCCAGAGCAATTACGGCCGCCGGAGACGGTGGTTCTTTCTCGCCGGAGTTCTTCCCGGGTTGCGGAAATCGCCTCTTCGCTTTGCTCTCACCGATCAAAGGTGTGGAAAGTTCGAAATGTAGGAGGAAGGAGGCTTTTATATGTGAAGAAGATGGAGGGTTTATGCTTGGGAACCCAAACGGCGGAATGATGAGGGGCATTAAATACCCTCTACAACTTTCGAGGAGAATGTCCCCTCAAAGGACACGTGTCAACCGAGGAAGAAATCCCAACCATCCACGTCATCAATACTGACGTCACCATAATTCAAAATTCAAACTGACGGTTGTACGGCCAGACTTGGAGGGAAAACGACAACTCCTGGCCCGTCGAGACGACTATGAGTTGGGGGCCACTGAACGGGATAATATGTGATGGGCCGAGCCCAATATTGTACTCACGAGCGAGGGCCCAACGGCCCACCAAAGGTCCAACTATGAAAGACCGGATCAAGATCGAGTGAGGGCCCGTCTTACAACGGATGGCCGCTGCCGCCACCGAGCGACCAAGCCCATCTAAACGACGGGCCAATATTCCTTTTAACTAAGGTTTGGACCTCAGCCCGTCGATATGTCAGGAAGAGGTCGTCTCTAATGTGCCACGGCCTATCTAACGACGAGCCTTCCAGTCGCGCCAAACTTATCTCTTACAACGATTAGCGTCGTCATTGAACGACCAACTCTCAATATCGTATGCTCGTCGAAGCCATCTCTCGAAGAGACGACCTGATTGGACATACAGCTCCAGGTCGTCTCTTCTATTAAGCTTCCTCAGTAAGATTGATTACTTAGCTAATTTGGGATAATGTCAGACCTACCACAGTGCTTTGTTACACGTGCAATCATACAAACAGTAATAACTCCAAAAGGCGTACAGGTTGACTTTCCCTTATAAGGCAACCGGCCTATCGTTGTCAGTGTGGCAAAGGTCTCTGCAGATAGACGGACCAATATCAGCACGACACGTGTACGCCGGGGAGATGGAGCTGATCCAACGGCTGGTAACCATCCAATCCAACGGCTCTGGTAAAAACCCTAATACCACTACTCCCACTATAAATAAGAGAATAACAACATGGACACAGGTAATGTTTTACTGCACATTTGCGTACCCTTGCACTCTACATACCATTTTTCCATAATCTCAGTCCATAATCTTACTCTCACGCCGGAGGGGCTTGCCGGAAGACCCCCGGCGCAGTTTCACTGTTATTTCTTGTGGTGTGCAGATCACCAAGCTAGCTCAATCATTCGCTGGACCCAAAGAACTGAGCCCACCACGCTTTCCTGCGCGATCAACCTCCATTTTTTAAATTTATGACTTCACCACCGATTGAAGCGTTGAAAAATTCCTACTAAGTCTATAACATCATCCATAACAACAGTTGCCATAAAATATTTATCATAACATCAACCTTCATACTTCAAATTTAAAATTACTAATCCTAATAATCCAAACTCATGAAATACTAATAATACAAGTATTAAAAAGTCGATGAGCCTAACCATACGCTCTTGCCTTTTTTACTAGGGTTCAAATCCACCTCCCTATATTGTATTTAAAATCTTAATCTTGTAACTTGAAAAAAAAAAAAGAAGAATTTTGTAGGTCCTACTAATTTTATAACTTTAGGTATATGAGCAGATTAATTAATAAAATATTAAATTTTTATTATTTTTTTTGAAAAGAGAAAAAAATACATTTATATCTTATAATATAAGGATAATTTTAGGGCTCGTTTGGTTGTCGGATAAGGATTAGCAGTATTATTAATGAGGGGATTATTAATACCCTCATTAATAATCCTTGGTACTAATAATCCTTAGCTTTGAAGTAATCTTGCGTTTGGTACAATCAGGATTAAAAAACTTTAATCCCACATTAACATAATCTTATGTTTGGTAAGAAATAAATTTATACAGTATTTTTTATTTTCCAAAAATACCCTTAATTTATTATTACCATAACTTAACATAAACATTCATGTTGTAAAAATAAATCATATTGAAGTTCAAAATTAAATCAAAAAATCCAAAGCTAAAATATAAAAAATTGATAAGTTCAACAATCATAAAAAAAATACTTAATAATTCAAGAAAGCCCCCAACTAATTGGGATGAGAAGCTGAGATGAATTTATTCAAAAGTACCATCAAGGATTGCATCCACCATTTCGAGACGTGCCTCATCATCTTCCAAACCACAAAAATAATCAAGGAGTTGAGGCTTCAAAGACAATAATCCAGCAACTCGCACCCGATTCATAAGAGGCAACCCCAAAGGCTTAATCATTTTGTCAAGTTCCTCCCGCTTATGGATTGAATCCTTCTCATGACCCATTTTAGATACCATATCTCCTAAATGGGTTGCAACTTGACTCATTGCTGATGAACATTGTTCCAGATTCTTGTTCATTTCCTTGGCAATTTCTTCATTCACCCTCTTACGTTTCCTAGGCTCGAGTGTTCCTTTTTTCTTAAGAAACTTATCTTGAGTGATAACTGAAGCACCTATGTCATCAAGTCCTACCTCAGGAGCATCCAAATCATGAATGTCCACATCCATATCAACTCTACTTCGTTGCAAATCCTCGGCAGCTTCTATAGGGGTTTCAGCAAACTCACCAGTCGCACGATCATTTCCCCATATGTCACACCAATCGTGGTACAATGGAAAAGACTTCTTTCTAACTTCTTTTGCATTTGGATCTTTCTACATATTAAACAAGAACACACAAATTATTACAATGATAATTATAAATATTAGTAAAAATATATTTAAAATATAGTGTAATACCTTTATGTACTCGATCCATACAGATTCAGAATCATTTGTTACCATGTAATCACTCGTGCTCCAATTCCACCCTGAAAGACTTAGCATTGTCGATATGGTGCCATGTATCCTTTTCCATATTTTTAACTTGGACTCAATGTGTGGGTTTGCCTTTAAATTCACTCCGGGTAGCTTCTTTTGTAGGTCAACTTCAAGCTGCTTGAGATAGCCAGGCCTAAATGAAACTCCATCAGGCCTCCAAAATGTGTTGTTGATTTCTTTCAGGCAATCCATTAACGATTGTTCTTCCTTGATACCCAAGTTCGTCTAGTAACACCCAATTTTTTACGCCTCTTTCTTCGGGCACATCGCAACTTTGGATTTCTTACTTTGAGATTCCATATTCATAACTACAGAAACAAAAATAATGGAAATATATGTCTATTATATCAATTATAGTCAAATCATATAAAAATATTCATCATCATTGAAGCATCATAATATAATAATAATGAAAATTCAAGAAATGTTTAACATATTTTCAAAAGAAAAAATAAATAAAAGAAATATAACACCATTTAGTTCTCTCCTATCCAATCTTCATACATTTGATGAGCTAATGTATCCCTCCAAGTTGTCCATTCATTTGAGGTCTCAACGGAGTCTATTAACTCAACCTCATCCTCATTTTCATCATTATCACCAGCTCCGTTCACTTCATTATTTGCATCATGATTTTGGTCAAGCTCCATCTCAATTGGATCCACATCCATTTCTCAACGAATAAGGTTGTGTAGAATACAGCAAGCCATAACTATTCTACCTTGGGTTCTCATAGGATAATAGGAAGGACTCCTAAGTATTGCCCAACGCATCTTAAGTACGCCAAAACAACGCTCAATTATATTACGTGCTTGTGCATGCTTTTTGTTAAAATATTCCTCATGATTTTGTGGTTGTTCACCATCTCGAAATGTGGCTAGGTGATACCGTTGGGATCGATAAGGTGCTAGAAAACCCGGTCCATTTGTATACCCCGCATCAGTTAAGTAATACTGACCTATAACACAACGATAATTAATCATATCTAGCATATAAAAATTTGAATATTGAAAATATGTATTTAATTTACCGTGAGGGATCTTTAATCCAATAGGCCTAGTGACAGCATCACGCAATACTCGACCATCTGCCGCTGAACCTTTCCATCCAGGCAAGACAAATATAAAATTCATATTTTTATCACACACCCCCAAGACATTCATAGCTATTTCGCCTTTACGGGATCTATATCTTGCCTTGTCCCCCTCAGCACAATTCACTCTAATGTATGTACCATCTAATGCACCCAAGCATCCCTACATAAATCGAGATAAATAAATAAATGTGTTTTGTATATAATAATTAAAAACATAAAACTTATTGCTACTTATTTTTAGATTACCTCAAAATATTTCCACCTTGAATCAGTTGAATTATGAGGTTCGGGTTCAGGTTTTACGAACAACTCAGGACCAAGCATCACAACTGCATTGAGGACCTCATTGAAATAATTACTAATGGTTTGGCTCGATCTCCTGAAGTTGTAAGCTATGATTCGATTTTTCTTGTTGTGTGCAAGAATGGATAAAAAAGTAGCTACTTTTTCCTCTAAAGAAACATATTTCGAAGAAGACACTCCTTTCTCTCTAACCAAATCACAAAGGACAGTGAACGTGTGCCTATCCATTCGCAAGTTGTTGATGCATGATGTGTCACATTCTTTAAGCATCCTATCGAGCTCCTCGATTTGCTTGGGAATCTTATCAATTATACTACGAAACCTTATCCTTCAAATATCCATTTTCAATCATGTAGGTGACTGCCGTTGTCGTCATGTTGTACAATGTGTGCATAGTGACGTAAATAGCATGGATTGCAATAAAAATTGCTATCTCCTCCTCGTTCGTAGGTGAATCCATTTCTATATAACACATAAACTACTGATAAATATTCAATATAGAAAATATATATATATATATATATATATATATATATATATATATATTCAGAAGACCAAGCATGCTTCTTCCACATACTCTACTCCAAAGGTGTTTGCTAGCAATGTTGTCGGAGATGGTGTACATGGTGTCAATACAAATGATCCTAGGTATCTTCAGTTTCAGGAGTTCTTACAGGCTCAAGAGGCTTCTCTAACTAGTCAGGCTGCAGGTAGTGTTTTCTCCTCAAGTCTTTCTAGCCCTATCTGCAAGAACAAGGACTGCAAGAAGCATACCTTGCACAAGGTGACCCAATATAAGAAGGGTAAGGACAGCTTGGCTGCTCATGGAAAACGTCGTTATGATCGCAAACAGTCTGGTTATGGTGGACAAACCAAGCCTGTTTTCCACAAGAAGGCAAAAACTACCAAGAAAATTGTACTTAGGCTGCAATGCCAGGGTTGCAAGCATGTGTCCCAGCACCCAATAAAGAGGTGCAAGCATTTTGAGATAGGTGGAAACAAGAAGGGGAAGGGAACATCTCTCTTCTAAGCACTGAAATCGAGGTTTGGGCAGAGTACTGTTTTGAATCCTATTGTAGCCTTTTTTTCATCCAAAATATTTTGCATATATATCGGCCAAAATATTCATCAAAATTTCCAAATTTCACAAAATTTCAAAACCCATAATTTCAACAATTAAAATTACAAACACATATCATCCAAAAGAGCCGGTAAACAATATATTCATCAAATTGAGATCAAGAATAAGGCCCAAGAACAGCCTCAACTTCAGTTTTTGCTTGTACTCAAATCCCACAACCCCAATTCCTGAAACTATATAATACCCACAAACAATACAAGACTAAAACACCATTAATATGAAACAAAACTCCAAAATATAAGACAGAATTCATTGGGGTATGGGCAAAAGATTAACAAAATCCTCAAATGTCTCCTTAGAAAGACAAGAAATTCAACAATTAATATGTGAGTGAGTTCAGAGAACATGGATACTTTGAACCTGGGTTTATCAATCTGACCATGGCAATGGGGTGTCACAATTCAAGAATACAGAAGAAAACAGAAGAAGAAATCGACGAAGGAGATGAAGAATTACCTTAGGAACGATCGTCTTAGCAATGGAGAAGCACGTTAAGATCTGAGCAGAGAGACGCAGAGAGGAGAAGCAAACGCAGAGAGGAGAAGCGGAGGAATGAATCTGGGTTGACGATCTATTTAACGACGCGAAGTGGGGCAGGATAGGTATAAAAATGATAATCCCAGCGTCTATTATGGAGGGGATTAATAATACTTTCCCGAGATAAGTATAATTAGTGAGGGGATTAAGATCTAATCCCAATAAATGAGCTTAATTATTCAAATGCCTAATTTACAACCAAACACATTTTTAATAAATCTTATTAATCCTGATAAATATTATCCCCTCTTAAGCCCCCTAACCAAACGGCCCCTTAGTCTTATACTAGTACTAGTAGTGGATATAAAAACGATAGACAAAAAAGATAACGTGTAAACGTAATTTTTTGTAAAATTTTGTATCTCATCATATCATATTCCCTCCGTCCCGGAGAACTTTACCCCTTTACTATTGAGAACGGAAAATAAGAAATAATGTTATTAAAGTATGTGTTGTGAGTGGGAGGAGAGAGAATGAGTGGAGAGAATAGTAAATTTGAAAAGTGTTGTGAGTGGGAGGAGAGAGAATGAGTGGAGAGAATAGTAAAATTTTTTTCCTTTTTAGGAAAATGGAACTTTAAAGTGGGACGCCCAAAATAATAAAAGGGGTAATGTTTTATGGGACAGAGAGGGAGTATATATTTTTATGGTATGATATATCGGCCCTTAGGATCCATGGCCCTGATAAGAGTATGAAAGCGCGCGAAAGTGGGGGTAATAACACGCGCTCATCTCTCCAACCTTCTGGAGACATCTACACAAACAACGAAACCCCTCGTCCAGAATCTAAAATCCTTTAATTCCAAACCCCCCAAACAGCCCCCCGATCACCATTAACACACATCAATATCTACTTATTTTCCCCAAATTTCCTTAATTTTTCCCTAATCGTAACAACAATCGTGTTTTATTCATCGTAACAACCAATTTAGGGTTTGATCTTCGGTCGTTAACGCTCTGATCGGTTGGTTTTAATGGAGGGCTATTATCCCGTCGGAATCAAGCGGAAGGAGCTCGAAGACGTCAACGATGAATTCTCCGACTTCTCTCTTTCATCTCCCGCCACCAAAATCCGCCGCCTGGTACCTCATCGTTCCCTCTCTATCTCTGTGTGTTTCTGGTGTCTTTGGTTTTGATTTCAAAAGTTTGTAAACCTTCTGATTTTATCTTCGATTTTGATCGCAAAATTGTTATTTACCCCAGCAACATTACTGAATACTCGGCAATACTAAGTCTACCCAATATTCAACATACACCACCCCTCTCCCTATTTTACCCCTTTCTTCTTCCGCCCACCCCACCGCTATTCTTCCCCATCCCAACCCATCGCCGGCGCCACCCTCCTACCCCATCCCCATACAAACACCATTAACAGATCTCAAAAATCATACTAAGATTAACGACACAGAGGTTAAAATCAACATACAAAAAATCAAAATTAATTAAGATAAACAAAGATCAAAATCAATGTAGAAAAAAAAAGAATGTATTAAGAAGTTACCTGATATTCCAATGTCATAACCGAACATGAGACCGTCAAAAGCAGCAATGATGGAACAAAAAACGACTTGCAATGTGAGCTTTGTCGGGGAAGTCCCCGCCGTCTACCGCCATACCTACGGCAACCATGGCTGATGAGTTATGGCAATTAATTAGACAGTAAAAGAAAGATAGAAGTTGTGGATTTTGACCTTTGTTTCGTTAATCTTAGTATGCTTTTTGAGATCTGTTAATGGGGTAGGAGGGTGGCGCCGGCGATGGGTTGGGATGGGGAAGAATGGCGGTGGGGTGGGCTGAAGAAGAAAGAGGTAAAATAGGGAAGGGGTGGTGTGACTAGTGTTGAATATTGGGTAGACTTAGTATTATGGGGGTATTCAGTAATGTTGCGGGGGTAAATAACAATTCTCATTTTGTTTACCTTCTGATTTTAATTTGATAAATGTCCGAGACGAATGATTTTGTTAATTATGCAATTTCGATTTATATCTCTTACACTATTATTATTGTGTGAATTTGATGTTCATAATGGTGTTTGATGTTGTGGTATTATGTAGGATGCTGAGTTGCCGCCTATAGTTGAGGAAGAAGAGCATGATACTCCGATGCTGTTCTCTCAACCTGAGCCGTTGGAGAATGGATATTTTGGACAAGGAGGTGGAGGAAGGGGAGGCTCCGTTGTGATTAAGGAACTGGATAGTGTGCCGGTGGTGAATGAAGAGAGGGCTATTGTTTTGTTTAAGCCAATGGATACTACTTTGTTGCAGTCTCCCTCACCTTACTCGTACTCAGTCAGTTCTAACTTCATCACCGGGCTTAAACGTAAGTTCACTAGTCCTGTAGATTGTTTTTGCTCTTTGACTGATTCCATAAACCCAAAAAAAATAAAAAATTGAGTACTAAAATTGGTCTGTTTAGTTGTTTGGTAGCGGATAAAACTTTAGGTACTAATTGAATGGAGTCTTTAGAGAACACAATGTATTAAGCTGTCTAAACATGATTTCCAACATGATATGCAGTTCTTGATGATAACTATTTAAGGCTTGGTATCCAATATCCATTGTTGGGACCCAATCTATCAGCTTAAACACTTAGATAAGTAGTAACTTGCCATGGTATCGGAGCTCTGGTTTGGCAAGATAAATTGTTTCGAGTCCCGTCTGCATTTGCTTATCCAAATTATTTTTTGTGCAAATTGCGGTTTGTGTTTGTTCTCCAGTCTCCATGTGTGGTCACGGTCACAAGTGACAGGGAGTATTAAGGCTTGATATTCATTCTTCGACTCCTATTTATCAGCTTAAACTGTGGGTAACTTGACAGTAAAATGCTGCTTTTTTCACTGTTGCCGTTTTAATTTTTTTGGTAGCATCTTGTTTCACTGTTTAGTAATCTCATGTTGTTAGTAGCTTGTATTCTTATGAAAAATGCACTAGAGTGTCTAACTAATGGGGCTGCTTTAATTTTCTTGCAGATCAAGTGTTGTGGTCAAATCAGTCGAATTTACTTAAAGCTGCAGATTCAGAAACGGAGGAGCAAGATGAGAGCAATGGATGCTTAGCAGTTGTGCCCTGGGTACCAACCCATACGCAGCCAGCTCCAACCCAACAAGTGGAGGCTGCTTCACAGGCCGATATGTGTGAGATGATGGAAGCAGATGAAACAGGAGTGGCATCCATGGATGTAGAGGAAAACTATGTAAGCATTGATCAAAGGCCTGGGAATGAATTTGGTAAGATGAGTATGAATGAAGGTGTAAATATATGGCCACAAGGTGGCCCACAACATTGCCTGATCCCACAGCTTCCACAGAACTTGTCAACTCCTATCACTTGGTTCCGGTGACGGACAGACAGATTATATTTGGGTTTTAGTGTAGCTATTATGTGATGCTCCGGGGAAATAGGTCTGGGACGGAAGTAGATGTCGAAGGTGGCAGAAATTTAGGTTAGCTTTTGGGGAGGTGATTTTGTTATTAGAGAACTCTTGAATGGATGATTTCTTGTTGTAAGTTGGTATGCCTTTCTGCTGATCTTTGCTGTATAATGGAAATGCAAAGGCTAAGAGGTTTTCATATTTTGTTTCTCCAATGGTGTTGGATTCTTTCCATACTGGTTTGGAAAATGTTAATTAAGAGTATGAATGGTTGCTTATAATATGGCTATGATAAAAAACCCCTTCTCCGTATTAAATTTATTGATACTCCCTCCCTCCCTCCCACCTATATATATATAGTAATACTAGAACACATGAGGATTTGGCCTGCTGGCTAGAGCTCATGGCTTTTAACTTGAAGGTCATGGGTTCGATTCCCTCAGAAGTTAGAGGGAAGGCTTTCTCTCCCTAGAATTTATCTCCTAGGCGCTTCTGTGCGTGCATGTGTGCGTGTGAGTAGTGAAAAAAGAAAAAAAAGAAAAAGTAATACTGGTGTTTCTTTTTTTATGTCTTGTCTCAAAATAAATGAATGTAGCAAGTGTAGCTCTTTTGCTTTTTTCTTGAAATATTTGACAAGTCAATTACGACATCTATATATGTTGTTAAAGGATAGGCATTAGAGTTTTGAGACTTTTTTCTGAGTGTGTGGGCGAAGGCGTAACTTCACAAGATAATATACCAGATTTGCATTAAAATAATTAAAAAAAAAAAAAACTAATTTATTGCTCAAATTTCACTTAAACTAACATTGAAAAGAAAGGGGGGAATAATATGCATGGTACATAAAATAAAATCTGAATAAAATCTTATTTCATGTATAACAACAAATCTACTTTACATACCCATTGTTCCTCAACATCTGAAGTCACAGCATATCTGTTAACTTCAACATTTTTCTTACAACACCAAAAAAAATTTAAAAAATCCAAAACATTCTTTTTTTTTTTTTATGTAGAAATTGCAATGCAAAACCAGTTGGTACTTCTGTACCAACATATCTATCTTTCTATATTCTTCGTCTATTGAACTATTCTACGAGGAGGGTCAATTTGTAAGTAGCTGTAACATGGGAGGAGTCAATGCAAAGCTTTCTTCTCAATCTCCGTTAATATATTTCCTCTCTGCATAATATTTCTTCTCACTCGCTTCCTTCTTGGCATTCCGCTTCTGCAGAATTGATACACTATGTCAGTGGTGGAGGCAGGACTTTTTTCTTTACATAAATGGGGGCAGATTCATTTATTGCACTAAAATTCCTGATTTTAGAGATTTTTTTTATTAAATTTACACTAGTTTTTTTTTTTTTAAATAAAAATTCATATAGGCGCAGATGCCCCCAATATCATAAGGGTAGCTCCGCCCCTTTAGTATATTAGTTGAAGCTTTTCAAATCATACAGCGTCTTTGAGCTAAAGAAACAGACCAAAATAGAAAGAAAAAAAATAGTACCTGGTAAATATCGTGATTGGCCATTATTCTTTGAGCTACCGAACTGGTAGTAATATCTTTGGGGCTCTCAATCATCCGGAAAATGCCCATGCTCTTGGGAATTGCATAAGGATCGGCCTTCCCCTGCATAATTGAAACCATTCTTTAAGAAAAAATAAAATTAAATCTTAACGTCTTACTTACACTAGCAGCTGAGAAAAAAGAAAAGGAGAAAGTTCTAGTATTGTGATAGTGTTCATACGTCGAATAAGGGGTTCTTCTCCCCAATTGTACCCCGCACGACTAAAGAGATGTTGAAAGTTGTTATCTGTCCCACAAGAATAAGATCACACGGAAAATATAGAAGTCAGAAAGAAGAATATGATGCAAATCAGACAACGGGAATCTTAGTCTTAATAATGAGATAGTTAGAAAGGATAAACATATAGTATATAGTAAGGGTCAGTAGTGGCAGAGCCAGGATTTTTTTTAAAGGGAGGGGAGCAAAATTATTTTGAATATGAACTATTACAATCTAATACGAGTACCTAAATATAGTTTCAAGAGGGGGGGGGAGGGGGTTAATATAGTGTTATTTTTTCTTATTACAAAGGGGGCAAAATAATAATTTTAATAATAAAGAGCAATATTAATAAAATTATGCAGTGCTAAATTGATACGATTCAAAAAATGCTAGGATACAAACATTGAACTTCCCAAATTGCCAACAAAGGAAGATGAGTGAGGAGAGGACTAAGTAAACCTCATTAAGGTTAGTGATGGAAAGAGAAAAAGGTTGTTAAAATGTTTGAATAGTCAGATTGGACTATCATTATGAGATGGGACGGAGGGAGTATATATTTTCCAAGGAGATCCCAGCTCATGGCACTAGTCATGTCTACATACTTGATAGGAGTTTGGGTCTTTATGAAGGACAGGATATCAAAAATTCTGTCCTGCCGCAATATGAGACTTTCTATAAGAAATTATTGTAGCCGATATGGTGGTTTGAACTCGTGGTCTAGGGGCCCACATATTAAAAAACTAAACTTACCACTTCCTTGGTGACTTCCCAAGGAGCGCCAATGATGACTTCATCAACGTACCGGCAGGCCAATACACTAAGACTGCGTTCATGCAGATGCATGAGGGGAAAATGAGGCCCTCTCTGTTCGCTGCATGAAATAGCAAGCTTGTTAGTCTTATTTATCACTTGACAAACATATTATGTAATTAAGATATTTTTCCGTCCCTAAATGAATGTCCAAATTTCATTTCAATGGACACTCTAAAAATGTGAGCTTTGTATACATTTTAATGTCAAAGCGGCATAAATATTCTTATTATCTACTTTCTAAACATTTAATTATGATAATAAAATGAATAGCAAAAAAAATTTGGTAAAAAAGTGTATAGGGACAGTTTTTTGCAATAAAGACGTTCATTTTGACAAAATTTCTTGAATTTGGACATTCATTTAGGGATAGAGGGAGTATAATAAGTATAATAAGTGTACATTGGTAAAAAAGTAGAAAGATCAGCATCACGAAAACGTCTACATGGAAGTAATAAAAAGTGGATGTGGAACCGCTACAGCCACGGCTTAGCTCCAGCGCTCCAAACCAGACAACGCGATGTGAAAAATCTACTACCAAATGTAAAATATTTTGGACGAATATAAAAACGCATTTTTGTACTAAAATATGATGTAAAATTTCCAGTACTCCATATAAAACTTACACTAAGAATGTGAAAATCTTTTTTTTTTTTTTACATTGTGCAGCACACTTTTTACAAGTCGTTGTCTGGATTCCAATTGCTTGAGTGCTGCAGCTAAGTGTGGCTGCAGCTGTTCGAAATCCGATAAAGATTTACCTGACTGTCTGGTCCGTATGGATACCAACTAGAAGAAAATCTCCAAGTTGTCTAGCACTCTTCAGTATCTGAGTATGGACAAAGCGTTCATTAATCATTATACTATAGAATTGCAAAAAAGATACAAGTAACTATCATCTTACTCATCAAAATTCAAATAATTAATATTTCCAAAAGAAATATAACCATTTGTCAATTGGTATCATAGTGCTTCATATAACCATGTATATTATGTATGGAGTACATGATTAGGAAGCGTATATATGGACATATGCGTGCATCAGAAATGAAGAGCAACTGATTTCCAAAAGTCACATTTTTCTCAAAATCTCCTTACTGATTATGCCAAGTCAATGGACCAGACTGAAATTTTGCACTTGCTTGAATCACCCGATGCTTTGAAGTCTAAGTTGCAGAAGCTATGGAGGTACTGAGGAATGTGCAGCAGCAGGCTAACAGCCCGGCTGACCAGTTGGCCTCTCTTTCTCTCAACGAAAGCCTCGTTTCTAAAAGTAAGTTCAGGTTGGTTAGTGAGAGCATGCTCTAAATATGATCTTTAGAACAAGTCTCTTTCGGTAAGGAGGTACCAGATTGTGTATAGTATTAGGAGGTTTCTGAGTCCTTGTAAATTTTTGAAGTTGGAAACATGATGCCTGCTTTGGCTAGCATTCGAGGTTTCTTGAGATATTGCTACTCCCTCCGTCCCTAAATGAATGTCGAAAAAAGTTTCAAATTTATTCTTGATCAAGAGCAAATTTGAAAAAAAAAAAAAAAAATCAACATTCATTTAGGGTAGTTTTTTTTTCTTTTGCTTTGTCCTTATGGTTATGGTATTGGGATTTTAAATTTTATTGTGATGTGGTTTTGTCCCAAGATATTCAATAAGTATTTGAGACTAGGTTTGAATATTTTGCATATATATATATATATATATATATATATATATATATATATATATATATATATATATATATATATATATATATATATATGTTTGTGTATATATTTTAAATCGTAAGCATAACTTTATACTCTCTCCGTACCATAATATTGGAACTGAGAGACTAATAAAGAATACTCATGTCCCATACTGATAGTTCAATTTGACTATTCAAATAGTTTAATAACTTTATTTTATTTCCATCATTAAGGTAGTTTAATTATTACCATATTATTCCCCCCCCCCCCTTTCCTTGGTTGGCTCTTTTGCTCTTTTTTTTCTTTGTTTGGTTGGCAGATTAGAAAGTTAAATGATTGTAGCCGAACAATTTTGAAAATGAGTTATCTTTAGATGTTCATTAAGATAAATAAAGTAACCTGTAATTATTGCTAAAAGTACGTCGTGGTAACAACAAAAAAAGGCAGGAAGATCACTTCGGGATGGAGGGAGTATAAAAGACCACTTGATAAGAATCTTGCAATCAAAGAGCCACGAGTAAATGCTACTACAACCAACTTGACAGGAGAAAAAGTTTTCGTAGACGAGGGCCCAGGGCCTGTGATGCTCAGACTCTTCACTTTTGCCAAAGTACCCCTGTCCAGAGGATAGGACATGGGTGTGGGTGCGGGTATGGCTATTTTACACTAAATTTGGTGTAAATCATAAAATTTTGGAGGATCCGACACTCGAATCCGTACCCTTGTTGGGCACTCGTACCCAAGTCCGAGCATCATAGTCCAGGACTCAGATCGGTGAAAAGAATAAACAAGTAAGACCTTAAATTTTGTTTTAACTAACAAATAAAGCAAGTTCAAGTTCCATTAATACAAACCTCAACATGTCCAGCATGAAAAAGATCAAATGCACCATCAATATACACCACCCGAGCATTTGGTCCAGGCGCCTGAAATCATATAAAGTAACACAAGGATTCAATCAAATTGGAATATTATAGATTTCAACAAAAAGGGGCGGGAGAAAGCATAGATAAATGACATTATATTCACTTCAATTCCCTTTGTAGGTAGGTGTAACGACATATCTACAAGAGATCATAGAGGAAATGTAAATGAGGCATGGATGTCGGTAATATGCAATTGCAAATATACTGAGGGTCCTAAAGGCATTAGCTAACTACTCTTTTAATTATTTTGGAAATTACGAAGGGCCCGTCATTATTATATTTTATATTTTCTTCGATTATATTTGGATCTTACTTAACAGCTTAATCTATGCTTATGTTTTAGCGTTCCCCGAGCAATCATTGACAAGATTTATAACATGATAGGATCCAAACTATTAATGTCAATTTAATTCATCCATACCATGACAAGAAGAGGATAGGCTTATCGCCTTTTTGGCCCATTGTACTCTTATGAAGATTTGGTTTTAACCATCCATGTATTTTTCTAGTAGTTAAGCATCCTATAATATATACGCATTCATTTTCATCTTACCCCCTAACGACATTCAAAAAAGTTAACTTTCGTAAATAAAACATAACAAAACTAACGACAATTTACCAAAATTTAACCACATTCAAAAAAGTTAAATGTAGCGTTGGTCGAACGAAGTGAGTTGATTGGAGGAGAGCGCTACAGGGTGCTATTACAGCTATGTGAACATTTGTGGCGCTTGGCGGTGGATTTGACACGGTAATGGAATATCCGAGTCGTGGGTTGATGTGGTGGAGAATCATATTTCTTGGATGTCACAAGTTTTTGGCATTTTTTTTTGTTAGTTTTGTTAAGCTCTATGAACAATAATTAACTTTTTGGAATGTCGTGTAAGGGTAAAGGTTAAATTGAATTGGTATGTATAGTAGGATGGTTAAAACTGCTAAAAAAAATACATGGATGGTTAAAACTTAAGCTTAATCATAGTACAGTGGGTCATAATGGTGATAGGCCGAAGAGGATACACGGTTAACTACTTTGGCAGGTTGCGGAGGCCAAAACAGGGTTATAATAGGACAAAATAAAGGTAATTCAAGAACATAATTCTAAATAAATTATGGAAATAATAAAATTTATAAAGACTGTTGCTGCCTTCTTCATTCGCATTGCTCTAGAAGATATTCTTGAAGTTAAAAGTATAACACACCGTAGAATCAGCAATTTTGCACAGCCACATGCAACAAAAGCATTTACAATTCAGCAGCTTTACCAATCCCACGGCCTTAAAGGGAATCTTTAGAGCATAATTTTGTAGTACATAAGAACTTCAAATAATCTCCCTTAACTTTATAAACTTCGAATGATCCCCAATAATTGTTGTTGTTCAAATTCCTTTTATACATCCTTTGGTCATCTAGGTCTAAGACCAACCTCAGTACTTCAAGCAAATTCTAGGTAATACACATGATTGACTTGAATAAATCTTGCAGTATAATATAAGGTGTATTTTTTATTTCAGCTATGAGAACAACCCGTATATCTAGTGAGTTCTTATGTTTAGATATGCCTACCAACCAAAAAATAAAAAAAATAATAAAAAAAAAACAACAACAAAGCCTTAGTCCCAAAATAATTTGGGGTCAGCTAACATGAATCCTTATATTTCATCGTGAAATAAAAAAATGTAAGAAGAAAATAAGTTAAAAGAAGAAATAGTAGGAAAAAAAATTAGAAAATGAAAAGGAGAGAAGAAGACAAAAAATAAAATAATAATAAAATAAAAAAATAGTGATAATAAAAGAATAAATATATAAGCAGAAAATCAAGAACTAAGACAACCTTTGGATTTTGTCGAGTTAAGTACCAGATTCGTTACCTTTTTACGTATTCGTCACTAAAGAATATTTTTGTACGATTTCGTCCTCAATCAAAGTACTTAGTTTACCATGTTATCCTTCCGTCTCATTTCCATCTAAATGGTTGTTAAATATGCCTAAGTGGCACGCTGACGTCATTAAAATGATGAGTTGGCACTACACATGGTCAAAATGGTCAAAATTCGCTGATGTGGAAAAAAATGGGTAAAAACGTACACCATTAAAGTAAAGACCTCAAATATTATTTTCACAAGTACAAAGGGGCTTAAAAATATTTGCAAATTACCCATCCCTAATAAACCCCCCATTCCCAGATTCCCTAACCTTAATCAAATTCATAAAATACCAACAAAAGACCCACCCAATTTCTTCTACCTTCTTCTCCGCACCACCCTCAACCCAATCTTCACTTTCATCACCACCCCTTCTCCTCATCCTCTCTCTCTCTCTCTCTCTCTCTCTCTCTCTCTCTCTCTCTCTCTCTCTCTCTCGCTTATTTCTATTCGAAGTTGCCTCCTTTCTTGTCCTTCCTTCCCCAATCCATTTCGGCACGCCCTCACCACCACCACCACCTCCTCCCACACCACTCCCCCAACTACCCCCACCCATACCTTACATCCTCCCCATTTTGAGCCATCAGGGTTCCCACTGCCAAACTGCGACTTGTTCTTCTTCTTTTTCTTCAATGGTCTCTTTTTGTTGTTCTTCCAACTTCAAATCTATAGATCCAAAAATATTCGGCGGCCATGGGAGTACAGCCTGAGAGCTTGGATTGTGGGACGGCACCAAATGGCTACTCCCCTTTCTTCTATGTCTTCATATTTCTCCTCCCAAATGCATTTTTTTGGTATACAATGAAACCAAATCTAGGATTTTAAAAGTTATTTTGTTGTTCGACATTTTTGAAACTTGACTTTTGATGTGAGTTTGTTGGATTGAAGGTTGGTTTTAATTTTGAATTTGGATGTGGGTTGTTTGGAGATGGGTTGTTGAATTGAAGTTTTTTTCTTCTTCTAAATTTTGAAGTGTGATTGTCGATGATGATAAAGCGATGGACGGTGTGGATGGTGATGATAGGGCCGTGGTAGGTGGTGATGGGCCGATGGATGAACTAAAAAAAAGCAAAATATATTTACTTATAAAACCAAAAAGGAAAAAATTTAAAGTAAAAAAAATGCTTGAAAAAAAAAATCAATTTCTTACTTTGAAATCATTATGAAATAGTATTTGTATCAAAATAAAAATAGAATTCTTTTTTCACAGGCTTTTCTTATAGGGAGGGATTTATTTATAAATTACTCCCTCTGTCCCAAACCAAGAGTCCTACTTTCCCTTTCGGTCCGTCCCAGACCAAGAGTCCCTTTCCATAAATGACAAGTTTTTGAATATATTTATAACCCTTATAATTTAATATATTTACAAAAAAACCATTCATTATACCCTTATAAAGTTAACATATTTACAAAAAAATCAATCATTAACTTACTCCCACTCATTCTCTCTCCTATTAAAAATCAATCATTAACTACTATTCCCTACCCCATATTACAAAAAAAATCATTCATTATACCCTTATAAAGTTAACATATTTACAAAAAAATCAATCGTTAACTAGTATTCCATATCCCACATTTAACTTTTATTCATTTTTTAAAAAAATTCTTAAGAAGCGTGAAATCCCTCCCGAGGACCCTTGATCTGGGACGGAGGGAGTAATATTTTAATTTTAAACTGTTTATACTTTGGATTTTTTTTTGGGGGGGGGTTATCTAGTTCAATATTTTACATTTTTAACCCCTTTCACTTCCACATCAGCAACATCACACTAAGTTTAGTGTAAATTCAACATTTTTTTATGTCAGCATGCCACATAAGTAGATTTAACGGCAATTTGGACGAAAATGAGACGAAAAGATGAAATGGTAAACTAAGTACTTAGGTAGAGAACGAAATCGTACAAAAATATTCTTCATTGACGAATACGTAAAAAAGTCAATAGGTCATTGATGAATCTGGTACTTAACTCGGATTTTGTCAATCCAATCGAGTATCATGTGCATTTTTGGTCTAGCTTACTACTTCCTCCTCCCAAAATGATTGTCTACTTTCTATTTTGGATAAATTTAAGAAATTCAACTTTTTTAAGTTTTAATAACTAAAATGTATGAAAATCTTTGTTATCTACATTTTATACTTTTAGTTTTGCGAGTATATAATGAAGAATAATACTAGGGGCACAAAATAGTCACAAAAACTTGCTCACAAATCATAGGTGCAATGATATTATTGGTGTTTTTAATTAGAGTGTACGGGTCCACTATCGATGCAACCAATAAAATATCGCCAACTCATTTTGTGAGCAAGATTTTGTGACTTACTTTTGTGCCCTTAGCATTGCTCTATAATGAATGGTGAAAAAATTGGTAAAAGAACATTTAGGGACAGTTTTTTGCAAAAAGGTCATTCATTTTTGGGATAAATTTTTACTAAAAGTGGTCATTCATATTGGGATAGAGAGAGTATAAATCATCTTAGCTAGCTAACTCTAATTTAATTAAAAATAGAAACTCAAATTTCTCCACAATGCCTTCAACCATGCCCCTTTGAGCTTCACCAAAGGGGGGGGTTCCAGAAAAATACTATTTGACCAAACATCAGACTGTTAAGCGTCACAAGATTAACATTACAATAAATATACCTTGCCATTCGAAAATTGGACGATTCGTCTCGACGTGGGTAGAAAATGAGATGCATGCCCAAATTTGGGTTGAGTATTCACACCCTGAATCCCGTTCATCTTTTTAGCTTGTGGAGATGATTCATTGTGACCTTCTGTAGTATCATCAATTGATGCAAGGATTCTTCCTACATGATAATCAAAAAATTAATGCTCAGATATACTTTCCATTTAGCTAAAAAATTATGTTCAATCAAACAAACACGAGATTGCATATTGTCTACTGTTCCGAATCAATGATAAACTTTTGGTGGGCCACCACAAGGAATAAGTTTGTGGCCCCCAAAAATGATATGATATATATAGAGCTTGCTTTTAGTCCGATCAGAGTTACATTGAATAATTTTAATTTGAGATTAGGATTGTTGCAGTACCTACAATGTCGGTGCTGGAAACACCTTCAGTGCGTTTTATTTGCTTGTAACGGCCAGCTTTTTTTGCGAGGGCATAAGCATCAGTTCCATCAGGTAGTAGGCAAGGGTCATCACCATGCATAATATAATCAATTTTATGCTCATTAAAGAGACGGTGCATAAATTCTTCAGTAATAGCATAAGGGGCATTGGCAATGACTTCATCCACCCACTTCAATCCACTGACAAGAACCAGCCTGGAAATGATCTCATGTTAGATTACAAGAACAAGATTTATCTTCATGAACAGCCAATTGGATACAAACCGTCAAACTTTTTTTGAAGTAAAACATGTTTGACTCTGCCAACTAATTGCACGAGCTCAATGCAAAAAAAAAAAAAAGTGATTTAAACACCCCCTCCGTCCCATAATAAATGTCACACTTTTTGGTCCATCCCAAAAATATATATCACAATTCTAAATAAGGAAAGGAAGTAAAGCACCTTCCTTAAAAATATTGACAAGTCAAATGCAACATTTACTTTGGGATGGAGGGAGCAATATGGAGTTTTTATAATTATCATGTACATCAACTTAATGACAAAATGAAACATATAGTCAACACCAAAATGGCAGCCAATTTGTGGTTAGATTCCATAAAGTTTCTAAGGGAATTAAGTTTCTCAAAGGCCGAATGCTTATTCATGGTTGCAATTAAACACAGTATATACATATACAACAGCACATGATTCATCGGAATAAGTCCTCCACGCATTCAAGAAACGTAAATGAAAAATACCATTTCAAGATAAAAACAAGTTTTTCAGATGTGTTATAAATCTATACCTTTCTTCCATAGATAAAACAGGGGGACCCTTGTTAATTATGATCTCTTCATCACTTACAACCCCAACCACCAACTCATCTCCCAAAGCCTTTGCTTGTCTTAAAGCATTTGCATGTCCATAATGCATAAGATCAAAACACCCATCCATGTAAACTCTGATACGTTTCTTTTCACTTTTCTTTTTCTGAAATATTCTCAAATCGGGTAACATGAAGGGGGAAATAGGAAAGCAAATACCGCCAAAATAGCTCGTTGACAAGCCAAGTAAGGTGGCAGTGAGCATTATGACAGCAAATACATGTGGATAGTAGTATACCCCATCCCAAACCCAACTGTGGCTCTCATATTCCATATTAGCTACTGTTTCTTCAAACCCCTGGGAGAGCCTATTTGGTATTGTTTGAGGAGACACCCACCCTGCAAAGCAAATAGAGAACACGAACAAAAGGAAAAACAATTAAAAAGATGAAATTTCTTGATGAAATAACTGAGTTATTAGATCATCATTAACTTCATGCCGTCAAAATCTACTATGAATAACACCCCAAATTTAACCCATACTATAATCACAAGCATACACATACATGGGTTAAGAAAATCGTGCCGGTAGCAAAAAAGGGATCATTTGCTTGATCCATTGTGATAAGAAATTAAAATTAATGACCATTAGTGCAAAATAAATGTAATAATTAAAAGTGGTAGAGTGTTTGGAAGGAAATAAATGACAAATTCATCACCACCCACATACCAAAATGACCAAAAATTCAAGAAGATTTTAAAAATTTCAGAAAAATATTCAACATTTTCAATCTGTAATCAAAACAAGGTACCAAAACGCAACACACATTTGTACTCACACAAACCAAGCAACCTCAATTAGAAATTTATAACTGCAAAGGGATCAGAAACAAATCAAAATGCGAAAATATTCAAGAAAATTAAAGAACAACCTGAAAATGGGGATCGATCGAGAAACTGGAGTTAACAATGATTGCTTAAAGAGAAAGAATTGGGGAAATGCATAATCTAGAAACTGCAAATTGCATCGAAGTTATCACCCTCAAATCAAACCCAGAAATCTAATCAAGAATTTTCCAAGTGGGTATTTGTCAGATCGAAACAAAATGTTACCTTTGGCCGTTGGCGTTGGTGTTCGAGTGTGAGTCTCCTCTCTCTCTCTCTCTTTCTCTCTCTGGGGCTGTCCTAAGCCGCTTGAATGGTCTGTAATTAAAGCCTCCTTTCCAAGCCACTGAATAAAGGGTGGAGTATCAATTTTCCCTTTATATAATATAAATAAATAAATAAATAAATAAATAAATAATATATACTCCCTCCGTTCCATCGATACTTTCCATTTTGGGCATTCCACCGATCTTAAAAATTCCAAAAATGGAAAGTTTTTATTATTTTTATACTCTTTCAACCCCACTCATTCTCTCTCCTACTTTACTTTTACACTCACAACATTCTCTCTCCTAACTATTCATCTCACTCATTCTCTCTCCTATTTAATTTTTCACACTCACTCATTTGGCGCGAGAATTAAGGAAAGTGAGGTAGGAAAGAGAAAAAGTGAGGTAGGAAAGAGAAAAAATTTAAATGTTGTGAGTATGAAAAATTAAATAGGAGAGAGAATGAGTGGGAGGAATAGTTAGGAGAGAGAATGTTGTGAGTATAAAAGTAAAATATGAGAGAATGAGTGGGTGGAATAGTGAATTTTTTTTTCCTTTTTTGGAAATGAGACATTTTAAATGAGATGTTCAAAATGAAAAGTTTGGATATTTAGATTGAGACGGAGGGAGTATATAAATGTCATGGGTATAACTACTTATTTAGATTTAGATGCATTATTCATAAGTCCTACTCAACCATAGGTGAGGTTTAGAGTTCAAATTCTCACCTTCCCTCCCTGGCCTTGCCTGAGACACTGTAAAAAATTAAAAATATTTTATCATTATATTTAATTTATTGAACTTGTTATACTCACATATTTAAATTGTGTTACACTTGTCAACCATATTCTACTGTCATATTTATATATATATTGTTTACTCACAATACTTTTTTTAATAAATATTTACTCTTAAATTTTTGTGTAACTGCTGAGTATTGAATTGGGATGGAGATATATCAAATTGTCATATTAGTACAAAACTAGTGAGTAATTCGTCGAAATTCAACGGGCATAGTGAAGCTAATTATTCAAGACACTGTTCTTTGTCCTTCTTTCATTCGAGATACAGTGAGCCAAATCTTGCGGTTCACTTTCTGGGGTGCAGAGTTACCTTTCATTCTTGGCATGCCATTATCCCTCACTTACACAAATTTTTTTATCAAAATTCAATCAAGTTAATAAATAAATAATATGCAACGTTTATATTGAATTAAAAATGTATACTTGATTTACGTAATTTCAATAAATTTCTAGTAGATTAACCTAAAATCAGGGACATAAATTTCTCAAAAAGATGATAGAGATCCAACGCAAAGTTAATAAACTCAAAATCAGGGAAAATGAAGCTAAAAAAACATTGAGAACTCGAACCATTTTCCTCTTTTCTGGCTTCATAAGAAATCAAGATTCCTCTTCATTCGCCAGCTCAACTTAAAACAGGTAAGTAACCTGCAAAGATTTTGAAAATAAAAATTATGTTTTCTAGTTCAAAGAAAAACCCTTCCTCTTATACACCCCCATTCCTTCGCTTATTTTCCACACGCTCTCTCTCTCTCACACACAGTCACTCCGCCTCCCCAAACTTCGCTCCGATCAAACGGTCACTTCTCTAGATGTTCAGGGAATCGTCTCAAAGCTCTCTTCCGATAAAGCCAAACTCTAAGACGTAACTTCTCATCTCTCATTCCTCTGTTTTTGTTTTCAATTTTTTATTCTTATTTGATTTAGGGTTTTATTTTGCTTATGTGAAATTACCATGAATTAGGGTTTGTTTTGATTTCGTGAAATTACTTTGAATTAAGTTTCATTTTGATTTCGTGAAATTACTTTGAAATTAGGGCTTAACTTTTATTTTATGAAATTACTTTGAATTAGGGTTTATTTTGATTAATGAAATCAGGAGGTGATTGAATTGTTGTATGCTAAAAGGAAAAAAATCTATCAGTTTCTTAGTGGTTTTTTTTCATTGCAAGAGATTTTGGTCATGTAACTCTGCCCCTGTCCCCTGCCCTTCTCCCTCTACATGAAATGTAAAGTTAATAATTTAGTTTCTTGTCCTAACTCGTACATATTTGAAAACTAATAAAGTTTACATTTTTATTTCAGAATAATCAAAAATAAAAAAAAATATCAATGAAATCAGTCTACCAAATAAAATTTTGTTCAACAATCCCACTCAATCTACACACGATAATGTCAATTGGGAAAGAAATAGCAAATACTTTAAGGGATATTAAACCAATACATCCTGCTCAATTGTAAAATATAGAATCAAATGTTTGAAATAAAATGCTAATCTCTCCTTATTTCTTGCCTACTTATCTAATTTCTCCTGCTTGATTTGCTTAATTCCCTTAGTAACGGATAGTTGAACCTCCTCATCATTGGATATGTTGTTCAATAAACGCTTCCTTGTAGTTATGGATGTTGAAGAACCGTCCCACATAGATTTCAAGGGCATATCCTACATAAAGATAAAGTTAAATAAAATAGTTAATAACATGTACAATCTAAATAATAATGAAGATTATATAAAATTTAGATGTTGAGTCAATTGCACAAATATTATCAGTCAAGATTGACACATTTTCATCATAACGAAAATGAAATTAAAAATAAATGTAGTAGAAGATAAATAAATGATTCTTAGGAATTTACCTCGTTATTACCGTTCAAGTTGGACATATTTTCATCTCCATGATTCGGTTTGGAAGCCATATCCTGCAACTTAAAACAATTAAAAGTCAAATATATAACATATATATATAGCTAATGTGATGTGATTTATACTTACATCGGAATTTATGAGTGACAAAAAATGCGTCATGATGTTGGTATCCTCTGTTACTCGCTTCACTGGGAAACTTCGTTTCTCGTCGGGGGTATCTTTAGTTCTTTGGTCTACCTCAACTCTGAACAAACATTGCCTTCCAAACAAATTTTGAAAAGCTTCTGGCAGTTGGTCCTCCTACACAGGAACAATATTTTTTATTATATGAAATAGTATTAGCACCTTCTATAAAAATGTCAAAATGAATTAAGTACCTCTGAAACATCAGCAAGAGCTACCGCAACGGACATCCCAAGCAAGGAAGATGCACACCCATCAAACAACATACAGTGAGTCTCTGCTTCACTGATATCATTCATATCAGTGACCAATATTCTGATTTTGAACCTGTAAAGAAAAAAATCAATTAATAGTACGAATGAAATGAGGTAATTTATATCTTCTTGATTTGTATCTAAAAAAAGTAATCGTCTTCCTCCGTATGTGTGCAATTCTTAATGTGAATTACTATGTTTTGATCCTGATTTCGCTTTTACAACAAATAACTATGTCTATAATTTTTATTTTTATTTTTGACATGCATTGTTGTCATCGATGCAATGAAAGCCTTGGAGCTGGTAGATTGATGTAACTTTCTGGTCAACTTGACAATGTAATATGTATTGTCTTACTGTTAACTCAGTTATATGTTCGAATTTTTTTATGAAAATGAATATAAAGAAGAAAAAGAGTGGTCAAGATTGAAGTAGAAAAAAAACTTACTCCTACACAGATTACTACTGAGTTCATAAAAACATAGACGACTTCTTACGCTTATCCTGCAGGCTGATGTCTACTTCCAAATCCTAAAGGAAACCCACTGGCAATTTCTCCGGATCGATCCTTCTCCTCATACTCCTTCTTCCTTAACTTATTCTTAAACGAATTTACTGATTATGCGATATACATATGAACTTATTGCCTCCCCCCTTTCTCACAATTTCTGCTCCTGTTTCAATCTGCTAACGTTTCAATTCATATGGATTTTCTAAATCAACATCTTCAAGTTAGTTTTCTATGTTATGTTGCAGTTCCAATTAGGGTTTTTTCAATTAGGGCTTCATAGAATTGTTCATTTTTTGCATTAATCTCCGGTAATTTACATGTTTTTTTTTTTGCAATAGCCTGAATCAAATTGGGTAGCAAATAATATTAATTAGTTCTCCTGATTTTTTCTAATTTATCCTTGGTGCTTCAAATCATATTAATTGTTCATTTTTTGCATTAATCTCCGGTAATCTACGATGATTTTAGGGTTGAGTTTTGGTACTCAAAAGACTCCTTGAAGTATGAAATAGAATTACCAACCTTGTGTGCTTTTATCGTTGATAAACGCGTTCCAACTCCAGATTGAAGAACTAGCGAATCTTCGATGAACGATTCTTGAATCACGAACGTTAGATCTTGATTGGCGAAGATCCTCTATGTGTATCCACGCGTTGAACGAACCCTAGAACAATTCTAGGTGGATTGCTAGATCCTTTGATTGAAACTCCTTTCAATCAATGAAGAAATATGGATTTGGATTGTGTTTTTGATTCTCAATTCTCAATTGAAATCTCTCTCTTTGTGTTTCTCTAAACCCAAAACCATGAGAGTGACGGCTAGGGCAACCAGGGGTTTGTATTTATACGTTATAAAAATTTCCCCTTTGTGAAAACCGTAATTTAAGTCAATTTCCCGTCAGTCCAGCGCCGACGGGACGACTCGACCCTCAGGGCACGAGTCGTCCCCTTGCACCCAGCTTCTGAATCTGGCATCCCCTTTAAGGGGAATAGTTGACTCAAACCCAGGGCACGAGTCGTCCCTATGGGCACGACTCATCCCCATGGGCACGAGTCGTCCCTCAGGACTCTTTCTCTGAATCATTCATCCCAGGCCAAGGGAATAGTTAGTTCAGGCCTGGGGACGAGTCGTCCCCTGAGAACAAAAACTCCATATTCTTCATTTTTGACAATTCGTTCGATGCGTGTGACCCCATAGGACTATATTAAGTTGGCAATGAGTTCGATCACATCGATCCTCATAAGATATGAGCGGACTCTAGCAAGCCATCATGCCTACCCAATTAATATAATATCAAGTTCGATTTTTCCTACATAGAACATATCACAATCCCTTTGTCACATGATGTTATATTGAACATGAGTCATGGTCCACGTCAACTCATATTATTCAATGCTTTCTCGTTACTAAGTAAATTGATTAATCGAATGATATTAATCACATTAATTCATTCGGGCATGGCCATGCACTACATCAATCTTACTTACGAGTGGCCTAGCAAACATCTCTCTTTACGAGGGACACATTTCCATCTTGACTTATCATTCTTCCCAACAAGAATCATATCATGCCAATAATAGCCCTTATTGTTATCCGGTTAAAGACAACGTTAAACTATATCAAACATGATATTCATCGAGTGGAAGACGATGATAATCTCAGGTCAAAGGATATCAATGATATAACTATATGAGATTTATTTATGACATACGACCATGACATAAGTCTCATAATGGGTCAAGTCCAGTACCTTGTTCTCTAACAAGTACCCATGAATCTAATGTGCATCTCCATGCATATAATCATCACATGATTATCCATTAGACTTCATACTAGTGCTTCATAAGTACTAGGGACACGATTATTAAAGTAAACATGCAAACACATATAATAGTCAAAGAAACAATCTCTTATATAAATGAATAATGACATTACAAATAAGTCTATCTCTATAGGCCTAGGGCACTAACACCTACAGTCTTCCACTTGCACTAGGCCCAATCATTCTTGTATCTTATACCCATGGACCTAACATGACCATCATGTTTATCTTGTGGCAAAGGCTTGGTGAAAGGGTCCGAAATGTTGTCATCCGTTGGTACCTTGCATATCTTGACGTCCTCCCTTTCACAGATTTCTCGAATGAGGTGGAAACGTCTCAAAATGTGTTTGGATCGTTGATGTGACCTTGGTTTTTTTGCTTGGGCAATAGCACCATTATTGTCACAATAAAGTTCTATTGGGTTAGTGATACTCGGAACGACTTCTAAGTGACTAACGAACTTCTTGATCCAAACCGCCTCCTTAGTCGCATCCGATGCTGCTATGTATTCGGCTTCGGTTGTAGAATCAGCAACATTGCTTTGCTTGGAACTCTTCCAACAAACAGCACCTCCATTTAGCATAAACACGAAATCAGACTGCGATCTATAGTCATCTTTGTCGGTCTGGAAGCTTGCATCTGTGTAACCCTTTACAACCAGATCATCTTCCATTCCTCCAAATACCATGAATACATCCTTAGTTCTTCTCAAGTACTTCAGGATGTTCTTGACTGCTATCCAGTGGTTCTCACCAGGATCAGACTGGTATCTACTCGTTGCGCTTAGAGCATACGAGACATCGGGTCTAGTACATAACATGGCATACATGATAGACCCAATTGCCGAAGCATATGGAATATCACTCATTCTCTTTCGCTCATCATTTGTCTTAGGACCTTGAGTCTTGCTAAGAGTAATACCATGTCCCCTTGGCAAGTTCTCTCTCTTAGAATTTTCCATGCGGAATCTTCTAAGGACCTTGTCAATATATGTACTTTGACTCAAACCAATCATCCTTCTTGATCTATCTCTATAGATCTTGATACCAAGGATGTAAGCCGCTTCACCCATATCTTTCATTGAAAAACATTTTCCTAACCAGGACTTGACAGTCTCAAGTGCAGGAACATTGTTTCCAATGAGCAAGATGTCATCGACATATAACACCAGAAATAGAACTATGCTCCCACTTATTTCTTGTATACATAAGGTTCATCTTCGTTTTTGATGAAGCCAAACTCTTTGACTGATTCATCAAAACGTAGATTCCAACTCCTGGAAGCTTGCTTCAATCCATAAATGGACCTCTGCAACTTACATAATTTTATTAGAATTCTTTGGACCGACAAACCCTTCAGGCTGTATCATGTATACATCCTCAAGTAGGTTTCCGTTAAGAAACGCCATTTTGACGTCCATTTGCCATATCTCATAGTCGTAATATGCGGCTATGGCAATTAAGATTCTAATAGACTTAAGCATTGCTACGGCCGAAAAGGTTTCATCATAGTCAACGCCATGAGTCTGCCTATACCCCTTAGTAACAAGCCTAGCCTTATAAGTATGTACCTTCCCATCCATGTCGGTTTTCTTTTTGAAAACCCATTTGCACCCTATGGTTTTTACACCTTTAGGTGGATCAATCAAGTTCCAAACTTGATTATCGTACATGGATTTGATCTCGAATTCTATGGTTCCTAGCCACTTATCCGAATCAGGAGTGGACATCGCCTCTTGATAGGAAGTAGGTTCATCATTCTCAATTATTTCTACTTCGTTACTTTCCGTCATGAGAAATCCATATCTCTCAGGTTCGGATCGTATCCTATCCGATCTGCGAAGAACTTGTGTATCTTGAACCGGTTCCACATTAGCTTGTGAATTTGGTTCCGTCTCTACTATTGGTTCCTTGTCATTTTCGGGTTCTTGAATTTCTTCAAGATCAATTGTACTCCCACTAGTTTCTTTAGAGAGAAACTCTTTCTCTAGAACGACACCATGTCGAGCAACAAACACTTTGTTCTCGGATGGGTTGTAAAATTGATATCCTTTCGTTTCCTTAGGATAACCAACGAAAATACATTTATCGAATCTGGGTGCAAGCTTATTTTCAGAAACCAATTTCTTTACATAAGCTTCACATCCCCAAATCTTCATAAAGATAAACTAGATTTTCTTACATGCCACATCTCATGTAGGGTTTTAGAAGCCGATTTAGTAGGGACCTTATTAAGTGTGAAAGCAGCTGTTTCCAGTGCATGTCCCAAAAAAAAAATAGGAAGGTTAACTTGACTCATCATCGATCGAACCATATCTAATAGAGTTCGATTTCTCCTCTCGACATAGCGCCCATTCCATTGTGGTGTTCCGGGTGGAGTAAGTTCTGAAACAATTCCACAACTTTTAAGATGATCGTCAAATTCTTGGCTTAAGTATTCACCACCTCGATCAGATCGAAGTGTTTTAATAGTTTTGCCAAGTTGATTTTGTACTTCATTTTGAAATATTCTAAATATCTCAAATGATTCACTTTTGTACTTCATCAGATAGACATAGCCATATCTTGATAAGTCATCAGTGAACGTTATGAAGTACCGAAATCCTCCCCTAGCAATGCTATTCATTGGTCCACATACATCAGTATGTATGAGAGCCAATAAATCACCAGCCCTTTCACTACTCTTAGTAAAAGGTGCTTTAGTCATCTTGCCCAATAAACAAGATTCACAAACATCATATGATTCATAATCATATGAGTCTAAATATCCATCTTTATGGAGTTTAGAGACGCGTTTCTCATTTATGTGGCCAAGACGGCAATGCCATTTAAATGTGTTGTTCACATTGTTTGGTTTAGATTTCTTATTAACATGATAGACATTATCAACATTATTTTCAACATCTAAGACATAAAGGCCATTATAAGAATGGGCAATACAGTAAAGCATATCATTCAAATAAATGGAAAATTTCTTATTCGCAATAAGAAAACAGTAACCCTCATTGTCTAAACAAGAAATTGAAATAATGTTTCTGCTCAAATCCGGAACATAATAGCATTTATTCAAAACTAATATTAATCCGCTAGGTAAAGTGACTTTGTAAGTCCCTACGGCCAATGCAGCAACTCTTGCTCCATTTCCAACCCGCAGGTCTACTTCACCCCCTTTGAGCGACCTTCTATTCTTTAGTCCCTGCACATTTAGGCAAATGTGAGATTCAAATCCGGTATCTAATACCCAAGAACTAGAAGTAGAAAGTAAAATATCTATCACATAGATACCTGAAGTCATGGCAATCTCATTGCCCTTCTTCTTCAGTCCTTCCTGATAAGCTTTGCAGTTACGCCTCCAATGCCTAATTTCCTTGCAATGGTAGCAAACCGCATCCTTTTGGGATTTGGGTTGAGGCTTCTCAACAACGGCAACATTTGCCTCCGGTTTAGCAACTCTTGCTTTAACCTTAGGTTTCTTGAACCCCTTTCCTTTATTCACCATCAACACTTGATTGGTTTTCTTGGCGATATTGTTCTCTGCATTCTTAAGCATCCCATGCAATTCAGACAGAGATTTATTCATCCCATTCATGTTATAATTCATAACGAACTGATTATAACTTTCAGGGAGTGAATGCAATATCATATCCGTAGCCAGCTTCAACTGGATAGGATATCCAAGCCTCTCAAGGTGTTCGAGGTGACCCTTCATTTTCAACACATGAGGCCCAACAGGTTGTCCTTCAATCATCTTGCATGAATGAAGAGCCTTCATAGTGTCAAACCTTTCCTGACGTGCTTGCAACTGGAACATTTCCTTCAAATGATTTCCCAAATCATAAGCTTCCATGTGTACAAGGTCCTTCTGAAGGGCCTTACACATGGTAGCAAGCATCAAGCAACCAACATCAATAGAATCATCCACATGTTTCTTATGTTGATCCTTTTCAGCTTTAGTTGCATTAGCAGCAGGCTCGGGTGGAACGAGTCCATCGAGAATGTACAACTTCCTTTCCTGTTTGAGAACAATTCCCAAACTGCGGATCCAATCCACATAGTTGTTGCCATTCTCTTCTAACTTGTCCTTCTCAAGGACTGATCGCAGTGACAGATTTTGATTAGTGTTTACAGCCATTGATCTACAAAGATATGCAATAAATATGAACACATATAAGTACCAATTTCAATTAAGAGATTAATTAACGTATTTCTCAAATACTCCCACTAAATTATATAACCTTCTTATACAAATATGCATAATATAATTTAATAGGCTAAGTCCCAACTTTAATTTAATTTCAAGTCGGCTATGGCACGACTGCTCAAAATTAAACTAAAAAGGTAGATAACATTTATCAATCATATCAACATATGACTCTTAGATCCTTTATGAGATTATAAACATCGTATGTCACATGTTTCAATCCCATCTTATGCCTTAGGCCCAAAACTGTTTTGATAGCCTAATTGAGTTCAACCATTTTAAACGTATAGCAATCACCGTTTGCTCATCTTGATCATACAAAGATAGAATTAATGTACCTCGCTGTGGCGTAGCTACATAAAACTATCCGTGTACTCACAAGTGTTTAAACATGGGTGGCATAAACAAACTCAAATTTCAATTAAGGTTCAATTTTCATGTTTATCAATTAACATGGCAAGGTTGATTCATGAAAATTATATGAGCATAATTATGAACATGGAATGATGCATTACAAATCACATTTGATGTTTACATCATAATTTCTAATCAATTAGGGTTTAATGACTCATGTAAAATCTCATTTAATATGAACATAATCCTTATAATAAACACTTTGTTCAAGATCTAGAAATTCATCAATTACTAGTACGTGGCATTGTAATCCAAGGTTATCTCACACTTCCATCGAAGTGCCAGTGGGAAAGTTTTTGGTGTCTAGCCCATATACTAAGTAGTATTCAAGACCCATATTCTAGATTAATCACATTAATCAAATAATTCAATTCACAATCATGGTATATCAAAATATACAATTACTTTCACAAGCAATTCTCATATAAAATCATGTTCTAAATCATATTCATCATGAAAATTAACATAATCACATTATATAATTATCATGATTATCTAATATAAACATCATGAATGGGGCTCTGATACCACTGTTGGGTTTCGAGGGTCCATGCGCAGCGGAATAATGCAAAATTAACTCGAAAACCCGGAGCCCTAGAATCCGTTCTAGATGATTAATTAAGAAGTATGAAATAGAATTACCAACCTTGTGTGCTTTTGTCGTTGATAAACGCGTTCCAACTCCAGATTGAAGAACTAGCGAATCTTCGATGAACGATTCTTGAATCACGAACGTTAGATCTTGATTGGCGAAAATCCTCTATGTGTATCCACGCGTTGAACGAACCATAGAACAATTCTAGGTGGATTGCTAGATCCTTTGATTGAAACTCCTTTCAATCAATGAAGAAATATGGATTTGGATTGTGTTTTTGATTCTCAATTCTCAATTGAAATCTCTCTCTTTGTCTTTCTCTAAACCCAAAATCATGAGAGTGACGGCTAGGGCAACCAGGATTTTATATTTATACGTTATAAAAATTTCCCCTTTGCGAAAACCCTAATTTAAGTCAATTTCGCGTCAGTCCAGCGCCGACGGGACGACTCGTCCCCCAGGGCACGAGTCGTCCCCTTGCACCCAGCTTCTGAATCTGGCGTCCCCTTTAAGGGGAATAGTTGACTCAAACCCAGGGCACGAGTCGTCCCTATGGGCACGACTCATCCCCATGGGTACGAGTCGTCCCTCAGGACTCTTCCTCTGAATCATTCGTCCCAGGCCAAGGAAATAGTTAGTTCAGGCCTAGGGACGAGTCGTCCCCCGAGAACAAAAACTACATATTCTTCATTTTTGACAATTCGTTCGATGCGTGTGACCCCATAGGACTATATTAAGTTGGCAATGAGTTCGATCACATCGATCCTCATAAGACATGAGCAGACTCTAGCAAGCCATCATGCCTACCCAATTAATATAATATCAAGTTCGATTTTTCCTACATAGAACATATCACAATCCCTTTGTCACATGATTTTATATTGAACATGAGTCATGGTCCACGTCAACTCATATTGTTCAATGCTTTCTCGTTACTAAGTAAATTGATTAATCGAATGATATTAATCACATTAATTCATTCGGGCATGGCCATGCACTACATCAATCTTACTTACGAGCGGCCTAGCAAACATTTCTCTTCACGAGGGACAAATTTCCATCTTGACTTATCATTCTTCCCAACAAGAATCATATCATGCCAATAATAGCCCTTATTGTTATTCGGTTAAATACAACGTTAAACTATATCAAACATGATATTCATCGAGTGGAAGACGATGATAATCTCAGGTCAAAGGATATCAATGATATAACTATATGAGATTTATTTATGACATACGACTATGACATAAATCTCATAATGGGTCAAGTCCATTACCTTGTTCTCTAACAAGTACCCATGAATCTAATGTGCATCTCCATGCATATAATCATCACATGATTATCCATTAGACTTCATACTAGTGCTTCATAAGTACTAGGGACACGATTATTAAAGTAAACATGCAAATACATATAATAATCAAAGAAACAATCTCTTATATAAATGAATAATGACATTACAAATAAGTCTATCTCTATAGGCCTAGGGCACTAACACCTACACAAACAATAAAAATTTGAAGAATGGAATAGAAGATGAAAGATAAAAGAGATTATTAAGAGAACGGAATAACAAAAATCATTATAAAAGAAATAAAGAAATTAGAATTACCTAGGATGAACTCAAAAATTTGGGTTGCTAAATAGTATATGAGTAACCCTAGCTGTATAACAATTAACATAAGAAAAGGAGGTTAAAGATTTGTATTAATATATAAATTATATCTCCACAACTAATTAAATCAATCAAATTCTAATGAGATTGAATTCTAATTTTGAAATTTGGATTAACAATTAAAATTTCATTCATTTTCTTAACTGAATCTACTCTCCCAATGAGATTGAATTCAAATTCCAGATAATTTTAAATTTGAATCAACTATTTGAATAACAATCCTGACCTTAACTAACTGAATTTGACAATTTCCTTAACTGTGGGCATTGCAAATAATAGTAAATTTAAATCAACTATTAAAATTATGATATGATCTTGACTGAGTTTGACTTGATTTAGCCTATGAAAAACCACCACGTGGAATTTCACGTCATAAAATAAAGCCACGTGACAAGCTGTGTACATTACATTTTCTTCTGTTTTAACGGGACGGAGGGAGTATAGATTATTGACAAAAGGCATGTCCCTAAAAGGTTGAGTGATCATGAGAATGTTCCTTGTTGATATTTATGCTCTTTTTACGGGTTATAATGTTAATTTTTTGTTTAAGTATAATATTCATTGTTGTTGACAAATATCTTAGGATTTAGGAACACGTCCCAATTTAATATTATATTCAATTCATCTCAAAATAAATAATGAGAAAAATAATATTATATGTGTTTTTTATATTTAACAATAAACTTTTAAGATATTTGTTAGCTTGATCACGTCCTTTTTAGAAATATTATAATTAATTTTATTGTAATATTTTATGCATATTACTATTTATTTTCTGAATCTGAGTTGCTATTACACACGAGTAAAATGATAAAAAATGATGAATTGTGGAATATGTTATTGAAAATATTTTAAAATTAGAAATAATTCAAAATAAATTATTTCTTGAAAATGGAAAAATAGAAAATAGAAGGAGATGAAGAGACGGAAAATAAGGCAAAATATAAAATTTATTAACCGGGACGGAAATCGAGTCTTGTGAAACACAATTTCCGTAAGAAGAATTTGCCCCGCACTGATGATTACGGATTAGCGGCAATCCTCTCGTAAATTTAAATGATTTTTCGACTCCTGATGTAATCAAATGCTTCAATATGCTTTAACTAACGGATTTCTCTAATGCTTGGATGAAGAAATGAATTGAACTGACATTTTGGGGGGGGGTATTTATAGTTTCCAAGAGTTGTGTTGCCTTTTAGGGAATAGACACAATTCAGATCGGATGAATCTGAACCGTCCGATTGGATCCTGATCAAGGTACCACATTGAGCGGACTGACCCATGCCCATTCCAGGAGACGCGGATCCTCCATCTAAACCAACCCATGTCCATTCGAATGGACACATCCGTCCATTGCACCTATTCGGCCCAATTCGCGGCCCGTCCCACCTGGGCGTACATGGACCGAACCGAACCGTCCCTTGGTTCAAACCAGTGCATGCACCGAACCTCCTTATTCAACCCACGAGCTGAACCATCTAGCTGGGTGAGCTAGATAAAACTTTAAGCTCATAGCGACGATGCAAAGTGCAAAATGTGCCTAAAACTAGCACAATTGGGTCACTATTTGCATAGCTAGCCCAATGGACCAATAGGTTGCATGTTAGATGTGTAACACTTTATTATTACATCCTTGAATTGGATGAGTTTATAAACTCTCCTACTTTGTGCTTTATAGGCAATGTGGAATATGATTTTTCATATTAATAAAACTCTTCATAAACCTATTATAAATTGCATAGTTTGAACATTAATTTTTTATTTACCATAATTTGATTTTGAAAAAAAAATTACATTTAATTTTTTGATCAAATATTGATCAAACCCAATAATATTTGAAACCAAATTTTAACAGAATATTTATTTTAGTAGGGTGTTTGTGCATTTAAAAACTTTTATGAAATGATTGCGTGATGCAATTGTTGTGTAAAGAGTTGTCTTTAATAAATGTTGTATTTTTAAATAATGTTAAAATTGTTTCAAGAAAATTAATTAATTATAATATAATTTTATTAAATTACAAGTATTATATTATATAAATATATAAATAATATTGTTTTAAATTTTGATAAGACAAGATGATTTTTTTAACAGTATAAGCATTATATAAATAAATAAATATATTAAAAATGACATGTTAAATTTAACACATACGTATTATAAAATTGAGGATTATAATTTTAAATATCTACACGAATTTTATGTAGGCCATATAAAATTGCATTTCCTTTTAATTGTCAAATAATACGTGGCTACTAAGGTATACTAATATTTAGTCCTGTGAATAGGCTAACACTTAAACAACACGTAAAGTATTAAGTATTAAAGTACTTTTTAAAACAATCGAAACTACTAGTACATCAACACGTCTAAGAAAGACAAATAAATACTTACCTAATGGGCTTTGGCACAGTACCCTAATGGGCTTTGGCACAGTGGTACTGGCGTTGCTTTGGTGGCCTCCCGAAGGGAATGTCACTGGTTCGATTTCCTTTCAAGGGGAATCTTTGTGGTTATTATTCCTATCCTGGGTTTCAGGGTCTTTAGGAGTTTCCCGGGCACATCCATTCAGTTAAGGAAAGCGGCGTTGTTGGGCTTGCAACCTCGCAGGTGGGGAGTTCAACTACCGCGTTGTAGGAGGGCTCCTCGGGGCCAGAGTATAAGGGTGCCGCCACCCCGCCGATTTGGGCATATCCGCGATTTACCTCCGCTAGGACACTGTGGGGCCGATAGCTAGTGGTCCAGGAATAACCCGGCGAAGCTGGAAAACCTGGGTAACCAAAAAAAAAAAAAAGAGACAAATAAATACTTGCATTTGCATTGATGATAAATAAAAAGTTTCGCAACAATAGAATACTCATCTGATCATCTCGAATATGATAAATAATACGAAGATGGAAATTTCTCGATAAAACCGACTTTCACATAATTTGTGATACACTTGATGACGCATGAAATCGTTTGGGCTCAGTTTTTGAAATTCAGCAAAATAATGGGCTGACTTGGGACCTGCACACCACCAGAAAGAAACCGTAAACTGCGCCGGGGCTTGTCCGACAAGGCCCTCCGACGTGAGAATCAGTTTGGGCTGGAGAAGGTGATATGTAAACAGTGGGTGTACTGTGGATACTTGAATATGGAAAAATGCATTACCTTAGCCTAATTTACTGTTCACGTATTTATAGTAGATGAAGGGAACTAGGGTTCCTATCTGGACCGTTTGATTGGATTGCTATCAACCGTTTGATTGATTTTGTCTCCATGTGTCCACGTGACGTCCTGTGATTGCTCCGTACGAGCAAGAACGCTGCTGTACCTGTCATGGACAGTGGTTTGCCTTATAATGGAAAGTGTCACCTGCACACCTTGGCGCTACTGTTAGTTCCGTGGGGACATATGTGCAGAGGGGCCCAGTGGCAGGTTTGACTTTATCCAAAGATGGCTTGTTGAGCAAACTATCTAGGACGACGACCTAGAGATGCATGTCTAGGAGGGACGTCGCTAGATAGGTTAGACGACGAGCTAGCGTCTGGGCGAGATACCTCGTCTTTGGATGGGCTAGGTCGCTCACTGGAGACGACGACCATCCCTTGATCGACGGGCTACGACCCATCTCTGGTGTCTGTCCTCCGGGGTTGGTCTCCTGGTGGGCTTGTAGAGCCCACTTTGCAAGGGAATGGATTGGGCTCGGCCCATCACAAAATATTCCGTTCAGTCTCCCCCAATTCTTGGATCGTCTCGACGGGCCGGGAGTTTATGTTTTTTAGGGTTTTGAAAACCCTAGCTCGTTGAAACGGCCGTTAATTTGAAATTTGAAACGGAGAGGCGATGTGACCATTGATGACGTGGGCGGCCAGGATTCCTTCATTAGATGACACGCGTCCCATGATGGGACATTCTTCTCGAATACCCCAACCTGTATTTAAAGCCCCTCATCATTACTCCGGGTGGTTTTCTAGGCAAAACCCTTCATCTTCCCCAAATATAAATACCCCTCTACTTCCTCCATTTCAATCTTTACAAACTTCAGATACTCGAGAGCATAGAGCAAAGGAGAGATACTCCGGCCACCTGAAAACCATTTTCGGCGATAAAACGGTACTGGCTTCTCCGTCTCTGCGTGCAGTGGCTGCTTGGATAAGGGATTCTTTAATTTGCCATCGAAAACTTCATCTTCTCCCTCAACAGGTAATTTTTCCTTCTACTCTTCACTTTTATGGGTTTTTGGGGGCTTAAAACTTGATAAATGGCCCCCAGGTCCGTCAGCTTTGAGCGAGGGGTAAGGTTTGGTTTTGGGCCCAACCAAAGGGTGTACAAATGTGCTAAGGGTATTTGGAGAGATATCCCTTTGAACGAATGTTCTTCCATTTTGGTAAATTTGACTTTGAAAATGGGGATTTGGAGTTCCCAACTGATGTTGTTCTTGGGGATTTCGAAGAAGATGACCCAAGGGTAACACCCTTTAGATCCATGAATGACCTTCCAAGGCATATCTAAACCCATTACTCCTTAGACCGTCGTGATTCACTTAGGAGTTTTGTTTCAGGGGAATCTAGGTCGCCCTTGGCTAGGCCGTCCTCTATTGGTGTTAGGATTGATTCCCTTGCTCTTTCCAACTGTTTTGTAGATATGGGTCACGACGGTCGTCCATGACAACCAACCTCAGAGGTCGTCCCTTCCGGCACTCCTGGTGCCAGCACGAGTGGCGACGGTCCTCGTATAGTTGATGCATTCCACACCAATGTACGGGCTGGCCGCAACGAACGAGGCTTTGGTGGCGGAGAGGAAGGTCAATGGGCTGTAGCTAAGATCATTTCCAGGAGGAAAGACGTTAAGACTCAAATGATCAACACTCTTCGAGACTCGTATAGAGTCCAAGCATCCACTTACAAACTTGAGTACCTCCATCTCACTGAGTACGAGCCTCGTCGAGAGGCCATACTTCGTAGCAAGAAAAAGGTGGCTTTCTTTTACAAGCAGTTTGAGCTGGCATGAGGTTACCTCTGGATCCCTTTGTCAACGAGTTTCTGGAAGACTCGGCATGCGTGCCCATGGAATTAAGTGCCAATGCTGTTAGGGTTATTTCCTCGTTCATCATAGTCTGCAGATTCCTTGGCCATGAACCTTGCAACAAAGTTTTCAGGCAATACTACAAGACGACGAGGTCCACTGTACACGGGAAGTCAGTGGTTAGCGTGGCATCGATCATGAATGTTCGAGGGTTATTTTTGGATGTCCAAAATAAAGTCTATGGTTGGGAGAACCATATGATCAGTGTTGAAAGCAGAGTGGGCTGGCAATTCCCTTTCCCAAAGACCCAAAAAATGGTTCCGGATGAGCAAATATTTCAGGCTCCATGGGCAGACGAGCTCAAGAGGAAGATAGACAACCTGCTGAACATTGGATGAGTGTCATATAAAGACATTGAGGCTTCCCATTGGAGGTATATCAGGACAGGAATGATGTCCAACCTGTCGATTGGGCCTCAACCTCTCATCAAAATCAACCTTGACCAGCGCTATCACAACTGGATCGTTCATGATAACTTGGTCTTGGAAGAAAATTCCGTTAATTGTATAGGGGCTCATGACAGCCGTCTTGAGGAGCGTTGTGATAATCTTGAGACGACTGGGGGTTAAGTCTTGATGACTCATCTTTTTATTATGTACGAATTTGTCTTTCAGTCTCGTCGTAAGCAACTTACCTCTTCCATTTCTTTTGCAGTTCTCTCTCAGGCAGACATCAATCGTATTGAGTCCAAAATCATGAGTGGCGCAATCAGAGCAGTGGATCAGAGGGTTGCCAGGAGGAACAGGGCCACGTCCAATGCTATCAACGATCGTCAGGAAAACATGACGACGAGGAATGAGGCTCTTCCCAAGGAAAGCTCTGGGGCCATTCCTTTGATTGAGAGAGAGAATGTTGGGCCCGTAGCTGAGGGACTCAATACTGGAGGTCGTCAAAGGACAGTAGACGAGCCTAAAAGGATCTTGAATGCTGAAACTGAAGAGGTTGAACACGCGAGTACTGCTGCTAACGTGGGCACCCAGCCTATCAGCGGGGAGAATGTTTATCCTGAGACAGGTTGGAGCTCAGATTCAAATGTGGAGGCGATTGGAGACGGCGGTCACGTCTCAAAGAAAAGGAAGGGTCATCCTACAGGCTCTGGAGAGGAGAGAGAGAGAGAGAGAGAACTAAAAAAGCAACCTTCGACCCTCCAAGCACCTCTGACCCTTCTACTCCTTAGACCCAAGCTCCAGCCTCGTATTCAGAGGCTCTGACTAAGGAGATGGCCCTAACTTTGGCTTCTCAGTATGCTAAGGTTCCCCCAATGACTGGGATTCCCTATTTGCAGAGGCATGTCCTGTCGCTCGTTCTAGGGGCGTCCATCACTCGTCGATCCAAAGATGATGAGCTCGTCTAAAGACTGATGACGGCTAAACTTTCCCCTGAGACTTATCATGCCCGTCTTTGGCTGATACAGACTGAGGTATTTCATCCCATTATTTTCACCTAGTCTTTTGGTCTTTCTATAAGTGCTAACCTTGTCATCGCAGCTGTCGTCGATGATGGAGGCAATGAGCTCGGATTATAGGGATAGCCTTGAAGCGTAATGAGCAGCTTATCCAGTCAGTCGGAGCTAAGGAGATAGCAGAGAAGAAACTTAATGACGCTGAAGGGAATGTTGGCTCGTTGACAATAGCCTATGAGTCCCTGGTGACGCAGAAAGACGAGGCAATGCTCCATATCGGCCGCTTAGAGATTGAAAATGCCAAGCTCGTATCCGACAAGGAAAAAGCTGAGGAGGAAGCGACGACCTTCTCCAACGGCCTCTGTTCCGCAAATGACAAGATTGAGAAGTTGAAGTCTGACCACGAAGCTGCTATCGACCAGGCTAGGAAAGAGGCCGTTCAAGAGTACAAGCAGAGCAGCGAGTGTACTCAGATGATAACTGATAAGGCCAAAGGATTTTTCAAGGTCGGAGACAAGCATCTAATCAGATGAGCTCTAGTGGATTCAGAGACCAAAGACTTGATCCATGTTGAAAAGTTTGCTGATCTTTTTGCCGAGGACGCATATGATGACGACGCTCGTTCAGTCCATCATCTCGTTCCTTATGATGACAACGATCTAACTATTATCAAGGAAGATGATGTGAAAGATGGGAAGGAGGCATGGCCCGTCCCGATGGTAGATCCAAAGAACTTTGATGCTTACTTCGAATTTTTTACTGACGGCGGCCCCAATCCCAACGAGCCCCCACCAAATGTCGGCGATCAACAACAATAGATAGTTGATTTTATGATGCTTTTTATGTAACAATTGTGTTGGTAAATTTTTAAACAATGTTTTATTTGGTTTTGTGATCCCAAACAATGTTTCAAACAATTTGTAGGTTGTTGTTTGTTTGACCTTTTCCTCATCATTCAGAGGGGGTCGTACAATATTTCGTTATTCAATGCTTTTGTTCTTTGTTTGTTAATCTGTATGTTAACGTAGATAGCATGTGATAACTTAGTGAATGGGAAAGTTTGAAGACAAGTGTGTATGGTCATCGTTTATGATGACCAGAACATAAGTCGTCTCTTGTAGGACCGACCCTTGTTCATACTTGTGCTTTTTAACTTTTCGAATTGCTCGTAGGTATAGTACAAAGGTCCATAGATCGTTACTCGGAGGCAAGATTATTTGGACGAGTTGTCTATTCCGTTATAGATGTCGACGAAGTCTAGCTCCATCTAACCTTTATACTTGGCTAAAGTGTGTGTAAATGTCAAAGTCTGGCTTCGACCGATTTTTATTCTTGATCAGAGTGAATGTGAAGGTCGAAGTCTGGCTTCAACCGATCTTTATACTTGATCAAAGTGCTAAAATTTGTAGAGTAGGAAATAAACAAAACATCGCGCTTTCATTGATAACAGTTCAATTGCTTACAACTGGGACTTCTGGGATTTATAATTTTATCCCTTACAAACTCCAAAACTTCAGAAACTTCATTAATGAAACAGAGACATAAAGAACCACAAAATAAGGTGCCCTGAGGGCGCTGAGGTAAACTGACGAGCTTAGAAGTAGTATTTGGTGAGGTGATTGGCATGCCAAGGGTGTTTGAGCTTCTCGCCGTTTGGTTTGGCAAGCCGATATGTTCCTTCTCTGACGATGCTAGTGACGACATAAGGTCCTTCCCAATTGGGGGAGAGTTTGTTTCGACGAGCTTTGAGGCCCGTCACTTCGATTCTCCTTAGAACATAATCTCCAACATTGAAAATTCTTTTCTTGACCTTTTTGTCGTGGTATTCCTTAGTTCGCTTCTTGTAGTTGGCCATTCTTAACTGGGCATCCAGTCGTCGTTCGTCAAGGAGGTCAAGGTCGACCTGCCTGCTGTGGATGTTTTTCTCAATGTCGTAGAGAGCTACACGATCAGTAGGGAGTTGAAGCTCGGAAGGGAGCCATTACCTCAGAACAATAGGCCAGAGCAAATGGGGTTTCCCCCGTAGGCCCCCTGGTGGTTGTCCGAACTGCCTAAAGAGCCGACGGGAGTTCGTCCAACCATTTTCCATCACGCCCTTCATGGTTTTTGCACGGGGCAGACAACACAAGTTTATTCGCCGCTTCAGCTTTCCCGTTGCCTTGTGGATAGGCGATAGACGACTTTGAGTGTTTAACTCCCATTCTGTTCAATTCTTGCTCAAACTTCTTTGAAAACTGGAGGCCATTATCAGAGACGATCACCCTAGGGATCCCAAAATGACACTATATTGAATCATGAATGAAACTTAAGGCATTTTTCTCCGTGATCTTGTTTAATGCCTTGGACTCAACACATTTAGAGAAATAATCCACCGCCATAATTGCGTACTTTACTCCCCCTTTGGCCTGGGGAAAAGACCCAATTAAGTCGACACCCCACATATCGAATGGCTAGGCTGCCATCACGGGGGCTTGCTCAGTCGTAGGGAGTTTCGGGAGGTCAGCAAACCTTTGGCAGGTGTCACATTTTTTCACAAACTCCTTTGCATCTTCACGGAGGTGAGGCCAGTAGTATCCCATGGTAATCAACTTGTTCACCAATGTACGAGCCCCAGGGTGGCCCCCACACTCTCCTTGATAAACTTCAAAAAGTAGATTCACAACTTTGTCCGGATGAACGCACCTCAACAAGGGCCTTGTGATAGATCGTCTATAAAGCTCTCCATCTACGACTGAGTACCGTGGAGATTTTCTTTTGATTTGACGAGCTTATGTCTCGTCTGCTGGTAACTCGTCGTTTTCTATAAAAGCCTTCATTTCGTCAATCCAACATCTTGGGCCATCCCCCACACACATTATCTTTACTCTCTCGTAAGCAGGCTGCTCAAGGTAGGCCAAGTGGTGGCCATGCTCGTCTTCAGGTAGCTGATCGGTTGCCAGCTTCGAGAGCAGATCTGCATGCTCGTTATCTTCTCTAGCAATCCGTTGAATGGCCCAAATTTCCAATCCTTGTACCATCTCACCGACCAAAGAGTGATACTTTTGCAAGGTTGAATCGGCGACGACATAGTCTCCACGGACTTGATTTACGATCAATTGAGAATCACAAAAGGCTACAATTTTAGTTGCTCCAAAGCACTTAGCATATTCGATCGCTGCAATAAGCGCTTCGTATTCTGCTTGATTATTCGAGGCTTGAAACTTAAACCTTAAAACTTCTTCGAAAACAGTTTCACTCTCCGGTTCCACCAGCACAATTCCTGCCCCACTGAGCTCCTTTGTCGCCGACCCATCTGAAAAAAATTTCCAACATCCAACGGGCAAAGATAGCTTTTCTGGTTGATCATCTACCTGCCTGCCCTTGATAATTTTCTGTGGTGGCACCCTTTGATCGTCGTTAGAGCTGAAAGTCGTCTCGATCAAGAAGTCGGCCAGAGCTTGGGCTTGCAAAGTCTTTCGCACCCGATATTGAATGTCAAATTCCGTCAGTTCAATGCTCCAGTTTAGCAGTCGACCGGAGCTCTCAGGTCGGTGTAAGATCTTTCTTAGTGGGGCATCAGTATAAACAACAATGGAGTGGGCTGAGAAATATGCTCGTAGCTTTCGCGCTGCAATGACGAGAGCGTAGGCAATTTCTCAGCATTAAAATAATGAGTCTCAACATCAGATAGGGCTTTACTCACGTAGTACACCGGCTTCTGTATTCCATCCTCCTCTCTGACCATCACGGCGGCGACGGCCTTGTCACCCGCCGAGAGAGAGACATATAAGTCTTCCCCGGCTACGGGGCTGCTAAGAAGAGGTGGAGAGCCGAGGTATTCCTTGAGCTGACTGAACGACCATGAACATTCCTCCATCCATTTAAAATCTTTCGCACCACGAAGAGCCTTGAAAAAAGGAAAAGATCTTTCGGCTGATTTTGAAATAAAATGACCTAGAGCTGCCACTCGTCCGTTCAGCCTTTGGACCTCCTTGATGCACGTTGGCTCGGCCATGTCAATCAATGCCTTAATTTCTTCAGGGTTAGCCTCTATCCCACTTTGAGAGAGAGCATAAACCCTAAGAACTTGCCTGCTGCAACACCGAAAACACACTTGGCTGGATTGAGCACCATGTTGTTTGCTTGTAGGTTGGAGAAAGTCTGCTGAAGGTCGTCCACATGCTTTCTTTTCTTTGACTTGACGACCATGTCGTCTATATACGCCTCCATATTATCACCTAGCTAACCCTTGAAAACTTTGTTGATCATTCTTTGATAAGTTGCCCTGGCGTTCTTCAACCCAAAGGGCATCTTCGTATAGCAATAAGTTCCACCTGCAGCTTGGAAGGGTTTCTTTGGAATATCCTCCTCGGCCATCTTGATTTGATGATAGCCGGAGTATGAGTCCAAGAAACTGAAGGTCGTATGCCCAGCTATAGAATCGATGAGCTTGTCAATTGGTGGTAAGGGGTAACTGTCTTTGGGGAACGCCAGGTTGAGGTCCATAAAGTCCACGCACAATCTCCATTTCCCGTTGGGCTTTTTGACGAGCACAACGTTAGCCAACCAAGTTGTGAATCCAGCATCCACAATTATTCTCGAGCTTAACAACTTTTCAATCTCTTGTTTTATAGCAATCTCCTTTTCAGTTGAAAAAATTCTCAACCTCTGTTCCTTAAACTTCATCGTTGGATTCACCCCAAGCCTCTGGACAGAAATATCCTCCCTTATGCCTTTCATATCTTCAACCCTCCAAGCAAAGACGTCGAGGTTATGTTTGAGTAGGTTGATTATCTCATCCCTCTCCTCAGTTGTTAACTGAGACCCCAATTTTATCTTTTGCTCAGGGTAACTTGGGTGGATGTCCAATTCAATCAGCTCGTCGGCAGGCTTAAGCTCGGGAGCATCGTCACGAAAATCCATGGATTCAATTACAACCTCCTTGATCTTCCTCTTTGCTTCTGGGGTGAGGTCAGGCACTTCGTCCTTAATTAACTTGTCCAGTTCTGCCCCCGATTCCTGGTTGACCAAAAGTTGTGTAGCTGCTTTTTGGTCGTCCAGGAGTATCTCACCAACAAAGCTCTCAGGCTCGTCCACACACTTGATCGTTGAGACGTTGGAACAGGAGGTCGTCGTTTGCTTGATTGATTTTGAAAATTTCACTATATGCTCAGGGTCGTCTATTTCAATAGTCCTCTTGGTCTTCAATACATGCTCAAGGAATTTAGGGGCCATCCCCAATACACATCCGACTCCTGAGCGTGTTGGAAATTTAATTCTTTGGTGAGGGACGGATGCGACGATCCCTAGCACGGCTTATCATAGTTGGCCAAGTATTGCATGATAATCACTTACAACATCAATCACGATGAAGGTAACAATTTGGATTGTTCTCAATGGATGATCCCCAATATCGACGGGCAAGTCAATCTGTCCTTTAGCGTCTACACGGTGGTTGGTGAATCCCTCAAGACGACCTAAGTAAGGGCTTAGTCGACTATCAGGTATACCCATCTTTTGGTAGACGCTGTAGAACAAGATGTCTTTTGCTGCCCCAGTATCAATGAGTATTCTTCTTGACTCACAGTTGTCGATATAACCTGGGACGATCAAAGTTTGTTGACGGGCTAGAGGATTGGCTGACAACTCATACGGGTAAAAACTTATCACATCATTTGGAACGTCATTTTTGGGGGAACGTGGGGGGATTTCTTCAAATGGTAGATAGCACTTTTGATATGGTTCTTGCTCGCTTCTTCAGAAATAACTAGGACCAATCTCGGCTGCCTCTCTGGAGGGTCGTTGTTAGCGGTTCGATTGTTGGCCGCTGGACGATCCCTCTTTACATGTTGGTCGAGGCGACCGTCGTCTATCCACCGTTGAATTATCTTTTTCAAACTAAAACATTCCTTTGTGTCATGCCCCCTGTCTCGGTGATATTCACAGTACTTGCTCATGTTTTTCTTCCCCTTTGCATTGGGGTTCATTTTTGGTGCTGGCCCAAAATCTACATTGCTCAGAATCTCTGTCCATGATACAGTCAAAGGAGTGTATGAATCAGGTACTTTCTCAGCTTTTCCTGGCTTGTTCTTCCCTTTATCTCCAGCCTTGTCCTTCTTGGATTTTGCCACCTTGTCACTGACGGGCCTTCCCATCTCTTTGCATCTTCCTTTCCTCAGCCTCGGCCACTGCATATGCCTTAGCATAGAGGTCTTTTCTGGACTTGGTCGGGTGGACTTGAAGCTCGTAGTCCAAGGTTGAAGAAACAATTCCATGCCTAAAACAGTTTATGATTTCACGGTCTGTCAGATCCTCGTCGATCTGGTCAACCAATTTCTTTAATCTCTTGAAATAATTCATTGAGCTCTCATTCGCTCCTTGGGTGATGTTACTTAGATCGTTCACCGTCTTGCGACGATCTTCAGCAGTTGCAAATCTACCCAAAAATTTCTTTCGCATTTGTTTCCAAGAATCAATGCTTCCCTTCGGAAGGCTTCTGAACCACCTTAGAGCTGCTTCAGTCAACGTGCTCGTTAGAGCCTTACACATCACATCATCTTGTCTCGAATACCTAGACACCAGACACATCTGAGCCTCTAGGTGCTGCATATGATCCAAAGCACTCGTTGAGCCATCATATTGTTTCAAGTCAGGCAATTTGAATCCTGGCTCTGGTGGTCCTAGCTCGAGCATCCATGGGGCTAAAGGTTTCAATGTGCCAACATCGTCTTCAGAATCATCACTATCAACGTTGTTCTTTTTAGCCGTCAATTCCTCAACCTGACGCTTGATCCTGAGGAACTCCCGCATGTCAACTTCTCCTGCTTGGTTTGCTTGAGGAAACCGATCTCGATGAGGCCCTCGTGAAACAGTGTTCGACCGTTGCCTTTCCAAGACCGCCGGTCGTCGAGAAACCGTCCTTTCTCTTCTATTACTTCGGGGAGGGGACGGTCTGTAAGATCGTGATTGTTCCCGTCTGCGATGAGGGGGAGTATATGTCCTTTCCCTGTGACTTAGGGCTTGTTAATTACGCACTGAAGGGGTCATTTGACGACCTCGAATAACTTGGTTCTGGTTATGCTCAAGATTCTCATATGCAAGAGATCGAAGAGGCTCTCTGTCCGCCTCCTCCCGTCGTCGTTGAGATGAGAGTCCCTCACTGCGGCGTTGGTTAAGATGGTCCCTGAGGTCTGGCTGCGGCATTCGACGATCGTTTCCTGCGGCATTTTCCTCACGATGACAATTACCCCCTCTCTCATTCTGTCGTCTTCCAGACGTGACAGTGTTATGGGAGGCCTCGGCAGGTCGGTCCTCGGCCATCCGGACCAGTTCGTTCTGGACTTGCAGGAGTTCGTGAAGAGCGTTTTCTCTTTCGACGAGGAAAGTGGTTCTGTCGAGATGTGGGTTGGATGGGCCACCCACGTTTCATACAGTAGCTTCCTCGGTCCTCTTTACAACTGGGGGTCGTCGTTGCCGCTGTTCAGGAGCAGGCGTTTTTTCTCTCCTCCTCACATATGGAAGGCTAGTGTTATCCACAACACCGTGTGACCTGGTAACCCTTAGATTAGGGTTCCTAGGTTGAGGTGAGGGAGGCCTGGGATTTTCCTGGTGGCCTTGCTCCGGCGAGGGTGGCCTGACGTCATTCTCCATTGACCTACTTGCAGTGTGTCAGTCGAACACCATCTCCAGATTTTTCCGATGAGCTTCTAAACTTTCTTGAGGTCTCTGGCGAACGTTTCCCGACAATGGAACCACTCTGATGACGCAGGAAATCGTTCGGGCTCAGCTCTTGAAATCCAGCAGAATAATGGGCTGACTTGGGACCTGCACACCACCAGAAAGAAATCGTAAACTGCGCCGGGACTTGTCCGGCAAGGCCCTCCGGCGTGAGAATCAGTTTGGGCTGGAGAAGGTGATATGGAAATAGTGGGTCTGTGTATACTTGAATATGGAAAAATGCATTACCTTATCCCAAGTTACTGTTCACGTATTTATAGTAGATGAAGGGAACTAGGGTTCCCATCTGGACCGTTGGATTGGATTGCTATCAACCGTTGGATTGATTTTGTCTCCATGTGTCCACGTGGCGTCCTGTGATTGCTTCGTACGAGCAAGGACGCTGCTGTACCTGTCATGGACAGTGGTTTGCCTTATAATGGAAAGTGTCACCTGCACACCTAGGCGCTACTGTTAGTTCCGTGGGGACATATGTGCAGAGGGGCCCAGTGGCAGGTTTGACTTTATCCAAAGATGGCTTGTTGAGCAAGCTATCTAGGACGACGACCTACAGCTGCATGTCTAGGAGGGTCATCGCTAGATAGGTTAGACGATGAGCTAGCGTCTGGGCGAGATACCTCATCTTTGGGTGGGCTAGGTCGCTCGCTGGAGACGACGGCCATCCCTTGATCGACGGGCTACGACCCAGCTCTGGTGTCTGTCCTCCGGGGTTGGTCTCCTGGTGGGCTTGTAGAGCCCACTTTGCAAGGGAATGGATTGGGCTCGGCCCATCATAAAATATTCCGTTCAACACTTAACAATATGATGAAAAAGAAGATAAATTTGAAAGAAAACAATTACATCCCAATCAAACATTTGCCAATGATGTTCCTAATCAAATCTCAATTGGACTCCCTTATAATCAATAGCTTGTAATAATCAAATGTTTCTTCAAATATAACTCCCAAAAATGTCCAGCTACGACATTTTAAAAAAATACCATGTTGAAAGTAATAACCCAATTACTTGATCGTGTTATAATACATGGAGGCCCATCAGGCTCCTCATATATGGAGGCCCAATTACCTTTTCGAATCAGTTCGGGTGAAGGCCTCGGCCAATGAGCACGAGCACGCAGGTCTGTTCTTATGACCTGAGCTCGAACCGTGGTCTCTCAGGTGCCTTAAGGAGCGAGCTGGGAAGATTAATGATAACTTAATAGCCAAGGGCGAGCTCGGGTAAGGAACGAGCACGAGCACGCCTGGCAAGAGGCGTTACTAGCAACGTAATCCAGACTTTGGTGCTCGGCTTAAACTCAAGGGAAGATCTTTCCACTAAGGGGCGGACCAGTGCTCGTATACTTCTACTGCCACAAGGATTCCAGTTCACGAAGGATTCTAATAATGGTCTAGATACAAATTCCTAATCCAACTCCAATTCAAATCTCTATTCTTGAGAATTACTCTATCTATCACCTATAAATACGAGACTATAGCTCCGAAATCAGGTCTATTTTATTCTCTATTATTTTTCCTTAATTCTTTTCTTATTCTCTCTCAATCAATACTTACTCGCACACTGGAGGGCCTTGGCCGGAAAAGCTCCGGTTTAGTTTATTGTTTGTTCTTCTTTTTCAGGCTTATTTGAGGCAAATCCAGAGATCCGATCCGTTGATTTTGGCCGGATTGATCCAAATACAATTTTGGCTCTATCAGTTTGGTTCCATTGCCGGGAAACGATCAATTTGCTTCAATTTAAGCCTCGAATCTTGGAATTTCGGCTAGAATTTCCCAGTTTCCAATGAGAATCATGGTTTTGCAAACGGGTTCGACCAACAACGCTCAAGGAAACGGCACCATCCTTGGGGTATTCACCGTTGCAAGCGGCCGCCCTAGGTCAAGGAGGCAACATAAATGCGCCCCAAGGGCCAGACCCAAACACGATCACACGACATCGTGGCCAAGGAACTAATGAAGCACGAAGAGAAGTCTGTGCAGAAACCGGTCACGCCGCCGCTCCTCCCCTAAGCGCCGTGGAGCAAGCTACCCAAGAGCTGGACCTCCTTTTGCAGATTTAGGCAACTCGTCAGCAAATTACAACCCTTCAGCAATAGCAGCAGCAGCCCCCGAAAAACCCTTTGGGGGGTAATGCGGCGGCCAATCTTCTAGTCGGGTAGCAGGAACAGGACCTCAACGACCAGCCACTTGAACATGGAGATTACCCGCAAGATATTTCCTCACAAGACAGTGCCACTGAAGAGATGAAATGAAGGGGGCGACAAAGTGAGCTCGCAATAGAGGGGACAGGCTCAAACTCCCCACCTGGAGGCCCACGAGTTGGACCGGGCAACCTACCGCCTCCCTTAACGGGAGGAAGGCTCAACACTCACGCAAGAGAGAGCGTTCGCCAGATGGCCATGCACCACCCATGTCCAACCCAGCCATAGTCGGCCTCCAAAAGAGGATGTTTCAAATAAAGGCCGACAAGACGAAGACGATCTAGAGGGGCAACCTCATGGCGCCCTTTGCTGCACGTATTAAGGACCAGCCTCCCCAACCCGATTTCAAGCCCCCAGATTTGGAGAAGTATACAGGGGCACAAAATGCTCGCGATCACATACATAATTTTGAAGCAACGATGGCGTTGGTCACAGATGTCGAGCATATGATCTAAAAGGCCTTTGTTAGTACTTTGAACGGACCAACACAGGGGTGGTTCCGCTCGTTGGAAGAGGGGAGCATAAATAGTTGGGATAAACTACAAGAGAAATTCGTTAAAAACTTTTTCGTGGCGGGCGCGTAAAAAAAGCGACCTACTGACCTGCCGACCTGACGGTCATTAAACAAAGGGAAAACGAGTCGCTAATGGATTTCTACACAAGGTTTAGGAAGGTATCCGACCAGATAGAAGGGATCACCGATGAGATGATTGGAGTATGTTTTCAAGCAGGGATGAGGTCGTCACAACTACAGTACGAGTTCAACCTTCACCCCATGGGAACAAAAGGAGACCTATACGAACGGGTGTTCAGGGTAGCCACAGCCGAGCTGGCTGAGAAAAAAGACAGGAGGGGAAGAGAGCCTAGTAGAGATGATGCGCAGAGAAGAGAGGGCAATAGCTCATAACTAGGGAAGAATAGAGTTCAAGGAACGGAATTCTGTGAGCAAGTTCGTGAAGCTCCCACAGGAGGACAAAAAAAGTATGTAAGAAAAGAACGAGTTCTACAAAGGAACATGATATACGACGACGAGCTTACCCCATTGACTAAGACGAGGGAAGAGATCATGAACTTGGTTGACCGTGAAGCCCCACGACCGCTTCCTCGTGAGACAATGGAGTCTAGGGAATGAACAGGAAGATAATGTGCATATCACATGGATTATGGTCATTCGACGGAGAATTGTTGGGCACTGAAGAAAGTCATCCAACAGAAGGTAGACCGAGGGGAGCTCGAACATTTCATTGAACGAGATAATAGGAAGAGGGATAGAGAGGAAGATCATGACCCCGATCCAAGGAGGAGACCCGAGTGAGTAACGAGAAAGGACTTGAACGCAATTCAGGATGAAATTCCCTCAATAAGATCATTGAAGAGTCAATTTTTTGCCTCATGAACGTGACCACCGTCTAAGCATGGAATGCTGAAAGCGGGGAGATAATATTCTTCTCTACAAACGAGCTCGCCTCCAGCCAATTTCCTCGCGAGCAGCCCTTAGTCGTAAAGGGAAGAATCGATAACTGTATGGTGAGGAGGATCCTCGTTGATACCAGAGCATGCAGAGACGTCCTCTATTGTAAAACATTCAAAGAAATGGACTTACCAGATACTATGCTTACCCCTTATGCAGGGAAGGTGGAGGGATTCACAAACCACAGGACAGTGAGAGGAACGATAGAGATGACAGTTGAGCTCGGCAAAGACCCTTACCGAGCGGAGCATAAGGTGAACTTTATGGTCATAGACGTGAAAAGTGATTACCACGCCATCTTGGGGATCCCAAGTCAGGTCAAGTTCGGTATGGTTGCCTCCCTCCCATACTAGCGGGTGAAGTTTCATGCACCCGCGCGGGATCGGATGCGTCACAGGCCGAGCAAAGAAGTTCTTGGAATATGTCATGAAACAAATGAAGACGAAGAGGAAACTAGACATCGAAACACTAGATGCGAACATCACCATTTCCCTGTCGTTCAAAACATGGCACAACTCAAACATCAATACAATTATGAACGACGAAGAAGGCATGACCGAGCAGGAAAGGCAAAATAGAAGAAAAGCAGAAGAAATTGAGGTGGAGACTGTATAAGTACGGGACGGACCCGAGCTGGAGGCCATTGACAAACTAGATGAGATTATAATCAACGAAGCCTTCCCTGAGCAGAAAATAAAGACCGGCTCCCAGTTATCCAAGGAGGAATGAAGGAAATTGATCAAGCTGCTGAAAGATAGCCTAGATGTGTTCGCTTGGCAAGTGGAAGACATGAGAGGAAAAATGGAAGACGTGGCTATCCACGAGTTGAAGATCGACCCCAACTCAAGGTTCGTGCAACAAAAACAAAGAACATTTGGGATCGAGAAGGACACAGCCATAAAAGAAGAAATAGACAAGCTCATACGAGCTGGAATTATACGGGAAGTCAGATATCATACATGGCTGGCAAACGTGGTCCTGGTTAAGAAGGAGAACGACAAATGGAGAATGTGCGTTGATTTCAATGACCTCAATAAAGCTTGCCCCAAGGACTGCTACCCCCTCCCCACGATCGATCGCCTTTGTTGGGTATGTATATTTTAACCCTCCTAGATTAGCTTTAGATTTAATTTATACCATAACCTCCTGTCTATTTTAAGGACTTTAGGCTCATATGTAATGAAGCTTAGACTTCAAATTTTTAGCTAAGTCCATTTTATATAATAGGTTAAATTAGGCTTGAAGACTGGCACAAGACTCATTGGATCTGAGGATGCAGTTCAGAGTTTCAGACCGCCTTGTCAAATCCTCCTAGCAGAACCGCTTCATGCAAAACCGCTTGGTGGAATCCTTGTCTGAAACCGCTCCTGAACTCCTAAGTGCAAATCTCATTATGAACCGCTCCACGCAAACTGCCTTGCAGTTCCAACGTTGAATCAGCACTTAAGGATCCTCCTCTGGTGTAACCGCTTACACTCAGAACCGCTTACACTCAGAACCGCTTGCACACCAGAACCGCCCCATTGATTGAAGACTTGAAGTGAACCACATTTGATCGTTGGAATCCACGTTAGCAATATCAAAAGTCAACCACCATATCTTGTCACGTGACTACTTTTCAGACAAGATCTGCAAGGATCTTGAAAAGGTAACAGATGTTCTAACCACCTTAATTGCAACTGAGGTCTGATCAGCTTTACCTGCAACTACAGTTCCTAAGGACAAAAGTGATTAAAGTGGACCAATGGGAAAGCATCAGTACTGTCCTTGCAATAGCTGTGTCCAACGTCTATATCCTTGATGCTTGGGTATAAATACCCCCAATCTTCACCATTTGAAGATTGCTTGAGAAAATTGAAAGTGCTGTGTTCATAGAAGCTGAAGCTTTGCCCAGAAATTCTAAGTCCTTTGAATCTTCATCTTCTACTTTAAGAAATATATATCCCAGCCCAGAAATCAAGCCTTAACACCATCAAGAATCATTGTGCTCTCCATCTTATAGATTTAAAGAGCCTTGATCTTGAACACACACACACACCTCACTTTTTTAATCACGTAGATTATTCATTTGAGATACACTGGTTATAGTCTAGGATTTGTTCTTCATAAAAAAGATTTTAGATCTGAGTATTACTCATTGTACTTTGTAATCTCTCATACTTAATATAAAATCTCTCTTAGAAATCCAAGACTAACCATCTTGATAGTGGACGTAGATCGTTTATCGATTGAACCACTCCAAATATTTTGTTCTTACTTTACTGCATTTATTATTTCTTGTGCTTATTAACTATCTACCTTTTTCTCTGTTTGATCTTTATTGTAGTTATCCTTAATAGCGAATTGTGTTTGGAGTTAACATTATCAAAATCTCACTTTGTGTATAAACCGCACTCTCTGAAACCGCACTATCAAAACCGCTTTACAAACCGCCTTTCCAAAACCGCTTTGTATCTCTATTATTCCGCTGTGCATTTTACAACTCTACTTGTAGTTTCTAACACACTGCAAGAAGTTTTGTAAGCTTAGAGGTATAGTTTTTAAAAGAGGGCAAAAAATTTGTAACAGCTATTCTCCCCCCTCCCTCTAGCTGTTTTTCACCCTTGTCGCCACCTTTGGGACCAACAAGTGGTATCAGAGCTTTACACATTTATAAAACCACTATTTTTCAAGCTTAACAGCTTGTGTGCCGATTCAATATGGCAAACTCAAAGACAATGACAACTGTTAACTATTCACACATTCCAATTTTGGACGAAGACCACTTCGACATCTGGAAGTGCCGAATGCTTAATCATTTGAAAACTATTGATGAAATGCTGGTGGAATGCGTGATCAATGGCCCGTTCGTTCCCATGAAGGCCAACACAGATCCAGTCACCAGTAGAGAAACTCCAGAAGTCAAAAAGCCAAAAGATGAGTGGTCAGACGAAGAGAAGAGATTAGCTGCCTTGGACAACAAGGCGAGGCACATCATTTCTGGAACCCTCCCTATTTCAACCCTTCAAAAGGTGATGTATCTCAAAACCGCAAAGCAGATGTGGGATGCCATAGAGAGCTACCTCGAAGGTGATGACGAATGCAAGGAGAACAAATTATATGCTGTTAAAAGGTCCTACAACAACTTCAACAGAAAATTCAACGAAACCTTGCGTCAGACCTACGACCGCTATATTGAGGTAGTTAATGCTTGTAGATCTCTGATGGACAAAAATCCACTATGTAATAAATTACCGAGCAAGTGTACTCACTACCGGTGTAGCAATATGCACGAGCAAGGGTCGAACCACAGAAACTCGTTGATTTTAACAAGTAGATTTAATTGGTGTAAAAAGTAACAAAGAGGGGGGGTTTTGATTTTTAATTGATTTAATTTATACCTAATGACGAAAAGCAATTAAACACGTAAAGAAGCAATTAAATAAAGCACGGAAGCAAAGATCAAAGGAATTTATCAGATTAAAAATAATTCACGGATTGGGATTTCACAGTGTCGCGGTAATATGCTATTCATAAAATAGTATTTAATCAATTTCAAGGGTTCATTCACTAAGGCAAGAGTTGGGACGGTTTGGTGTGCGAATTGCAACTCTTCTAATCTCAATTACTAGGGTTTCAATTACGTCACCCAAAAATTCAAGATTGCATTAAAAATCCAAGGAATACATGAACCTAAACCTTCTCGATACAATTACGTAACCGATTGAATTTAACCCACAAAGTTTAATCCGGTAATTATTGCTCACGTTAATGATCCAATAAAAACCCTAAATAAGATGAAGAACAACTTTGTGGAACAAGAAATTAATTAAAATTGAAATTAAATATTTAGCATAAAACTTTGACACCGTTTATACCCAATCCATGAAATAGAAAATTAGCTACTCATGTTCCAACTAAAGATTACACAAATTGAAAGAAAAAGCATAAACCTGGACCAATGATTGAAGCACAAACAATCCTTCAATCCTCTAGCCTTCAACAAGAAAAAGAAAATAATACAAGAAAACTATTTATAATACAAAAAAAATAAGAAAAGAAAATTATTTACAATACACTAACAAAATTAACTTGTAATTCACAACAAGTCCCCGGCAACGGCGCCAAAAACTTGATGGATAAAAATCCACTGTGTAATAAATTACCGAGCAAGTGTACTCACTACCGGTGTAGCAATATGCACAAGCAAGGGTCGAACCACAGAGACTTGAGTGAATTAACAAGTGAATTTAATTAGTGTAAAGTAACCAAAGGGGGGGGGTTTGATTTTGATTGATTAATACTAATAACTTAATTAATTAAAATACTGAAAATAAAGCAAGCAACAAGAAACAAGGATAAAATCAGATTAAAAGGAATTCATGGATTGGAATTTCACAGTATCAAGGATTTATGCTATTTTTAAGAGTAAAGTGATCAATTACTTCCTAGAGTTCATTCACAATAATAAGGGTTGGAACGGTTTGATGTGCGATTTGCAACCCTTCTATTCCTGTTTATTAATCTTTCAGTTACGTCGAATTAATAAACAAAGAATGCAATAAGAACAACAGAACAAAAGAACCTAAACCTTCTTGACTCGCCATTACGATGCCAATAAGATTTAATTATCAAAGTTTAGTCTGTATTAATTAACCGAGTTATTGTATTAATTAACACTCACACAATTCACAAGTGACAATTGATCAGATTGAAACTCAAGAATTGAAAGAAAACCACTTTGATAAACAAGGAATAATTAAATTGACAAAATAATGTTATAGCATAAAACCCTAATACTGCTTACATCCAATCCATGAAATAAAAACTTAGCTATTCATAATTAAAAATCGAAATTACAAAATTAAAAGAAAGAAAACAAAACCTGAAAATAATAATATACAATGGCTGGCTGCTTGTTCATTCCTCCTTTCTCGAAATAGTGCCTCGGCTGGAACCAAATTAGTAACCCCCCCCCCTTTTCTTCAAAAATCAATCCTTTCAATTTATACAACCTAGGTCAAAAACGTGGATAAATTACAAACCAAACCAAGCCCAATCTAGGCCCAATTCCATTCATGCGTACAACTATTTCACGGCCAGCAATTTCCTTGCGCGGCCGCCCAAGTTCTGCCCATGTGTACAGTAAGTGTGGCTGCCTTCGTTTTGTACCACTTTCGATCCGCCTCGCAACAATAGCACAGTCGCATTTTTGTCATTATAAAAATTTCTGTTGCACCTTGGTCCTTGAAATTTTATATTTTTACTTTGGCCCATGAACTTTATTTAACCAATTTTTCTCCTAATTTCCATAATTTCAGTTTGGTCCCTGAATTTTCAAGTTTTGCAATATGATCCCAAAACTTTCAAAGTGGGCACAAATATTCTATTTTCAGCATTGTTGCACTTCAGCCCCTGAACTATCAAAACACTCAAATATACATTAAATTTCAAAGGTTTCGAACAAAAAATAAGCTTAGAAACATATCTTTTGGATGGGTAAAATCACATCCATCAAATACCCCCAAACTTACCTTTTGCTCGTCCTCGAGTAAAACAAAAGAACTAAACAAAAACAAAACTACCCTAACAACTAAAAACAATCAACAGAAAATATTTTTGATATGTTCTCAATATATACAAGGTTGTCGGCCAAACAAGTCTCAGATTTTCACTTACATATGCTAAATAAGTGCCAAAAAGAATATGCAATTACAATTACATTAATGCATCTAACTCACAATTTTTCACCTCGGCCTGAATGATGAATGAAATATGGGAGATCATGATCACTAAAATAAGATTGTTTATGGGTTCACTAAGACATGCCCTACATCACAGATAACAAACGATTCCATATACAAGGATACTCATATGCATGATTACGCACTTGTCAACCCGATTACTCAATATTGAACAAAAATATGGCTCAAAGATAAATCCACAACAATTGTGGGGCTAGGTTCACGGGTACAAATGAAGGAATGGACATACAAACACAAGAATGTGAAATTAAAAGTCTTCCATTGCATAATACTCCTTCCGAAATTTCATCTTTTCCGCTCACCTTTGTTTTCCCGATACTTCAACCCCCAAACTAGAATTTTGTTCATACTTTATACACTTGGGGTTGAAAGCATTCCCTCTCTCAATAAATGTCACATATCAAACATACTTCACAGAATTAGGGGGCAAACTTTTTCTTTTCTTTTCTTTTCTTTTCTTTTTTTTTTTTTTTTTTTTTTTTTTTTTTTTGTTTTTTTGAACTTGAACTTTTTTTTTTTGCCCCCTTTTATACAATACATATCATATTTCCAACTTTTGACCTTCCTCACTCATTCCCGTAATTTCCCCATGTAACCTCCAAACTGATCGTTTCTAATTTCACATTCTTGCAAAGGTAGGATAAACCTATTCTAGGTGTCAAGGGTTAGGGAATAGGCATTAAATGAAGGCGAATGGTGGTCTAGATGTTCCATTCTTTTCAAAAAGGCTCAAAAGGGATCAAGTGACAATTCATATATAAACAGTGACGAGAAAGTCGAAGGCTCACAAGAGGGTTAACAAAGAAAGATAAGCCATAAATATCAAGTAATCTATTGACGTGTTATTGACAAGCGTGCAATCATGTTCTAGGACCCCCGAGAATGTCAAAGTGAACCCATAAAGGACACCTAAATTAAAGACCATGATCAAGAAATAAGATGAAAGTGAATGGTGGTGCAATTGTGTTTTACATGTATTAATGAAATTCTAATAAACATATTCAAACTGGCACAGACTAGCAAAACTCAATCAAAAACTCTCAAATCATCATAGACGTTGGCCAACTCCCTAAAATATAAAGAGAACAAAAATTTTAAAATTTTCTATTTTTTTGGAGGGTGACACTATATACACTCCCCTATAAACCCACAATCTCGGAGAGATATCTACCCCCAAACTCAAAACATGATATGTCCTCATAGCAAAGAGAACAAAAACATGCATTGGGTTCAAAGGAGGATATGACACAACAGAACAAATAAATAAAGCAAATAAAAATGTACCTACTTGGGTTGCCTCCCAATTAGCGCATTTGGTTAAGGTCGTTAGCCCGACCGTTGCTCGCGTTTGGACTTCACCTTCCGTCCTTTGGCCCACTTCATGGTTTCGCGGGTCCTTATTTTCAGATTAAGCCCCATATACATCCCCCTTTTTATCATATTAATTAAAATTAGAGGGAATTTTTGACTTTTATGCACTTTGGGCTTTCCCACTTTTGGCCTCTCACCACCTTTTTCATAATAAGAAGAAGGAGAAGGTACAAATACGAGAGTCAAATTTTCATTTAGATTGAAAATGATTTGAAAATTCTCATCCGTATTGTGAACCTTCTCACTATCCAACTTCTCCCCACCATAAAGGGCCAACTCAATTTCATCACAAACTTGGTCATGCCATGTTTTCTCATTAGAATTTAATTCATGCATGGTGACCTTTAATTTTTAAATAACAAGAAAAAGAAAATAATACAAGAAAACTATTTATAATACAAAGAAAATAAGAAAAGAAAATTATTTACAATACACTAACAAAATTAACTTGTAATTCACAATGTAACAAGTCCCTGCAAGAATCGCGCGCCAAAAACTTGATGGACAAAAATCCACTATGTAATAAATTACCGAGCAAGTGTACTCACTACCGGTGTAGCAATATGCACAAGCAAGGGTCGAACCACAGAGACTTGAGTGAATTAACAAGTGAATTTAATTAGTGTAAAGTAACCAAAGGGGGGGGGTTTGATTTTGATTGATTAATACTAATAACTTAATTAATTAAAATACTGAAAATAAAGCAAGCAACAAGAAACAAGGATAAAATCAGATTAAAAGGAATTCATGGATTGGAATTTCACAGTATCAAGGATTTATGCTATTTTTAAGAGTAAAGTGATTAATTACTTCCTAGAGTTCATTCACAATAATAAGGGTTGGAACGGTTTGATGTGCGATTTGCAACCCTTCTATTCTGTTTATTAATCTTTCGATTACGTCGAATTAATAAACAAAGAATGCAATAAGAACAACGAGAACAAAAGAACCTAAACCTTCTTGACTCGATTACGATGCCAATTAGATTTATTATCAAAGTTTAGTACGTATTAATTAACCGAGTTATTGTATTAATTAACACTCACACAATTCACAAGTGACAATTGATCGATTGAAACTCAAGAATTGAAAGAAAACCACTTTGATAAACAAGGAATAATTAAATTGACAAAATAATGTTATAGCATAAAACCCTAATAATCGCTTTACATCCAATACATGAAATAAAAACTTAGCTATTCATAATTAAAAATCGAAATTACAAAATTAAAAGAAAGAAAACAAAACTGAAAATAATAATATACAATGGCCGGTCGCTTGTTCATTCCTCCTTCCTCGGAATAGTGCCTCTACCGGAACCAAATTAGTAACCCCCCTTTTCTTCAAAAATCAATCCTTTCAATTTATACAACCTAGGTCAAAAACGTGGATAAATTACAAACCAAACCAAGCCCAATCTAGGCCCAATTCCATTCATGCGTACAGCTATTTCACGGCCAGCAATTTCCTTGCGCGGCCGCCCAAGTTCCGCCCATGTGTACAGTAAGTGTGGCTGCCTTCGTTTTGTACCACTTTCGATCCGCCTCGCAACAATAGCACAGTCGCATTTTTGTCATTATAAAAATTTCTGTTGCACCTTGGTCCTTGAAATTTTATATTTTTACTTTGGCCCATGAACTTTATTTAACCAATTTTTCTCCTAATTTCCATAATTTCAGTTTGGTCCCTGAATTTTCAAGTTTTGCAATATGATCCCAAAACTTTCAAAGTGGGCACAAATATTCTATTTTCAGCATTGTTGCACTTCAGCCCCTGAACTATCAAAACACTCAAATATACATTAAATTTCAAAGGTTTCGAACAAAAAATAAGCTTAGAAACATATCTTTTGGATGGGTAAAACCACATCCATCAATCTCTTGGCAAGACTTTAACTGATAAGAAAATCAATATGACTTTTCTAGCTGCTTTAGGTTCTAGATGGGTAAATAAAGCAACCTCTCTAGAAGACTCCAAAGTTTTGAATACTTGGTCGTTAAGTGACTTGTATGCAAATCTTAGAGTCTATGAGCTTAAGTTAAATCATATTGAAGAGATTGAAGGGAAAACCAAATCGCTTTCCATGTCCGTATTGGAACATGAGGAGAAACCATCCACATCCAATCAAACCGCAGATCCTTCCATATCAACCTCATCACTCATTGAGATGGATGATGATGATTTTGCCATGTTTGTGAAAAGATTTCAAAAATTTTAAAAATCCTCAAAACCTTTCACAAAAACATTTTCCAAAGGTAAACCTCCTGCAATATTTTCTAAGACTGCAGATACAAAGAAAAAGAGTGATCTAGTTTGCTACAACTGTAGAAAACCTGGTCACTTTGCATCTGAGTGTCCACAACCTAAATACGAATACATGAAAAAGAAAACTTCTCCTGCGAAATTTTCTCGTCGCAAGGGAATGGTTGCTGAGGAAGAAGAGAATTCTAAGGAATTAGCAACTTGGATTGAAACAGACTCTGATGATGGAAGTGATGAAGAAACCGAAAAGGTTAATCTCTGCTTAAGCTGCGTATGCTTCCGATGAGTCGAGCATCGAGTCAATCGATTCGCTAGATATGGAGGATGAAGAGGTTTCTACTAAAATTCCAAATTTTAAATTGGATGGTGATGTCAAACTTACTCCTAGCATTAAGATAGGAAATTGTTCGTATTCACATCCTATTTTTTCTACAAATGCTCCACCTTCAAAAATAATTCCAAAGAAGAAAATTTTAAAAAAGGTGGTGGAAGAGGTTTCTTCCATGGAACATGAAAGGATGTTCAAGGAAGCAGAAATGATGATCCAAAAATTCTCTAATGTAAAGAAAGCATTAGGATTAGCTCATGATGAAATTTCTCAGTACAAGATGGTGAAAAATGTGATGAGGTCTGAAATTTCAAATCTTAAGGACCAAATCAAAAGTATGACTCTTCTTGCTGACTAAAACCGCATCCTTGAAACTAAGATTGCTGCACTTCAGCTTAGGAATGATGACCTGATCACTCAAATCAACGATCTCCAAAAGATTATTTATGAGTGGCTCAAGTCAAAATCCACCATGGATCAAATTATAGACTCCCAGATAACCAGTGGAATTAAAGAAGGTCTGAGATTTGAATCTGGTGAAGAAGAGAAGTGTGCATCCTGTTGTGAAAAGGATGAGAAAATTTTAAAACTAACTAAACAAATTTCTAAGGGAAAGCATGCTAATTTTAAGGGTAAAGGACAACATAATTTCAATTATGTCTACCCAAAGAAACAATATGAAAAAAAAACTCTCAGATGAAAGGAAAGGATTCTGAGAGTGAAGATGCAGAGGAAATGGCTTATGGAGTTGACCGCATCTCTACTCCAACCGCTTCTAGTGGAATAGGTGGTGCTGGCAACTGCAAGGCTGATCGCCCTTCTTCTTCGACTGCTCCTCCTGCCTTCAAAAGCAAGAAGAGCGTTCCTAGAAAACCCGCGATCAAACCAAAGCCAGTTCCCTTTGTCAAGGCTGCAACCGCTGCTCCCAAACCGCATGCAACTCCTAAGAAAAGTAAGGAGTTAGTAAAACCTCATGATGCTTGTAGCTTTTATAAATGCTCTGTGTGTGATGGTTTAGGTCACAAGGCTGCAGAATGCCTTTTGCGGTTCACATCCAATGCCAGGAAGAGTAAACCTCCTTCTGTCAAACAGGTATGGATCGTTAAAGGTTGCTAACTTCAGGACCCAAGGAATAAAGGGGGACCTCGTTCTTAATGTTTACATTTCAAGTCCTCTTCTTAATGGCTGGTCACTCCAAGGATAATGAATGGTATCTTGACAGTGGCTGCTCAAGACATATGACTGGATATAGATCATTACTAGAAGATGTCATTGAAGCAAGTGGTCCGTCTGTAACCTTTGGTGACAACAACAAAGGCAAGAACATTGGGTATGGTGTAATAAGAAGAGGAAACCTAACCATTGAGAAGGTTTCTCTTGTTGAAGGACTCAAGCACAACCTCCTTTCAATTTCTCAATTCTGCGACAAAGGAATGCTTTGCAACTTCACGTCATCAAACTGCTTTATCATAGATAGCATTTCCAGAGTCACCCTACTCACAGGGATTCGTAAGAGTAATATTTACATTATTGATCTAGATTCTGCATGTAGTATTACTAATCTCTATTTTATAGCTAAAAATGTGAGCAAAAATAGTTGGCTATGGCACAAGAGGTTAAGCCACTTGAACTTCAAGTATCTAGCAAAGATTGGTAGGAAAAACCTCGTTCGTGGTTTACCCAAAGTGGCTGACCACCATCCTGAGAAATGCAGTGCATGTCAACTTGGTAAGCAATCCGCGTCGTCTTTCACCAGCAAGACCGCTCCATCAACTTCAAGATGCTTACAACTGCTTCACATAGATTTGTTTGGACCCGTTACCACTGCCAGCATTGGAGGAAGTAGATATACTTTAGTGGTGGTGGATGATTATTCAAGATATACATGGGTTGAGATGATGATTTCTAAGGACGATTGCTATGACATCTTAACCTCCCTCTTTAGACGGCTCCAAACTCAGAAAGAAGACGACATCGTTAGTGTTCGATCAGATAATGGAACAGAATTTAAGAACAACGGTGTTGGTCAGTATTGTGATAACCATGGAATTGATCACAATTTCCCCGCAGCTGGTGTTCCATAACAAAATGGGGTTGTGGAAAGGAAGAACATGACGTTGATTGAGGCTGGAAAGACAATGATATCTGAAGCCAAGCTGCCTCAGTATTTCTGGGCTGAAGCAATCAACACAGCATGCTTCACTCAGAACCGCTCCCTCATCAATAAAACTTATAACAAGACTCCATATGAGCTATGGAGAGGAAGAACCCCCAACATTGCATTCTTCAAGATCTTTGGCTGTAAATGATTTATCCTCTACAACGGAAGAGAAAATAGAGGTAAATTCAGAGCCAAGGCCAATGAAAGTATTTTTGTTGGGTATGCTAAACATTCAAAGGCTTTTCGTGTTTTTAATAAAACTAGTTTAAAGATAGTTGAGTCTGTCCATGTTACATTCGATGAGCATTCTCTCCTTGAGCCACATTTGGCTCCAAATGTTGCTGATGATTTTGCTGAGCATAATGAAACAGGTGAATCCTCTAGAACCGCACCTGAACCTCAACCGCAAAATCCAGCACCCTCAACTGAAATTCCCTCAAACCGCACATTTGAAACCGCACCTGAAGTTTCCACTCCAGATGCAACTCCAAGGGAAGAAGATGTTGAGAATTTCCCCATCCAGCTTATTGAACCTCTTCGTCAACTTACCTTCCATGACTTTGCTGAAGGATCTAACGATGTTCAAATTAAAGATCTTCAGCAAACCTCAGTCCAACCAGACTTACCCCCGGAGGTTCGTGAAGTCAACAATCATCCTCTCTCTAATGTAATTGGTGATCTGTTTTCCGGTGTTCAAACAAGGAGATCGAACTATGATGAGCATACTTCCTTATTATCTCAAGTTGAACCCAAGAAGATTGATGAATCACTCCAAAATTCCAGTTGGGTTGTTGCTATGCAAGAGGAACTCAACCAGTTTGAAAGATGCAGGTCTGGACATTGGTGCCTAGACCTCAGGATCAAGAAGTGATAGGAACTAAGTGGGTGTTTAGGAATAATATGGACGAGAATGGAAGCATCACAAGGAATAAAGCAAGATTGGTTGCACAAGGATATAGGTAAGAAGAAGGAATCGATTATGATGAAACCTTTGTTCCAGTTTCAAGATTGGAAGCTATCAAAATCTTCTTAGCCTGGATGAAATTTCCACTGTGTAATAAAATACCTAGCAAGTGTACTAGCTACCGTTGTAGTAGTATGCGCAAGCAAGGGTCGAATCCACAGAGACTTGAGTGAATTAACAAGTTGATTTAATTGGAGCAGAAAGTACCAAAAGGGGGGTTTTTGATTTGATTTATTAATTAAACTTACTAAAGCAAGAAATTAAAATAATGAATTGAAGTAAGCAAGTAAACAAGAAATAATGATTTTAATCAGATTAAAATAATTCACGGATTGAATTTCGTAGTTGTCTCCTTTTTATGATAGATTTTAATGGATAATAAAAATGACAATCTATTTCAAAGATTCTTTCACTTGACTAAGGGTTGGGACGTTTGGTGTTCGAATTGCAACCCTAATATTCCTATCGTATTGTAAATTCCGCTAGGTCAAAACAATACTCAAGAAATTCATTAAGCAATTAAGAAATAAATGAATCTAGGTTTTCTTGAATTTCGCTAGGTCAACAATCAAACCTAATTAATGAAATAGTGAGCTTTAGATAAATTGTCCACGCTCGTGCAACAATCTAAACCAAATAAATCGAATGACAAATATTTCATCAAATATGAACAAGAAAGTTTGGAAGAATTAAAATTATTTTAGCATAGAAATTTGACAATTACTACATCCAATTCATGAAATAAAAACTTAGCTACTCATAATTAAAAATTGAAATTACAAAATTAAAAGAAAGAAAACAAAACCTGAAAAAATAGTAATGATATACAATGGTGTTCCTCCCTTTCCTAGGAATTAGTATCAGTACTCCTTGAATTATATTCTGGAAATAGTGATTGGTCCTCCTCCTGAATCAGTACCGACCAATGTTTTATTTTATATCTTCAAAACCTAGGTTGCTGAATCTGGATACATGGAATTTATTGTAGGCCCAATTTATTCCATCCCAAACCGTGACCCAAACCTTAACTCGTGATAACGAGTCGTTACCAATTGCCCAACTAGTTCTGATTTTCAGCAATGTTGGATTTTTCTTTGCCCAGCTTCCTCCAGGCCCAAGTCCCGGCCAGAATCTGAGATAGCTGAGATGGTATTGACAAAATCTCTTATCAATATGTAATCTGGTTCTTATCATTTGTTGGTGCAAGTATAGCCCGATTCTGGAAAAATCCATCAACATCTTTATTCTGCATTAAGTTCGGGTATATGCAATCCACGATAGCTGAGATGGTATTGACAGAATCTCTTATCAATATGTAATCTGGTTCTTATCATAAATATTAGTAAAAATATATACTTAAAAGGAAGTAAAAATCAATATTAAAATTGAGAGGAGACCGAAAAATTATGAAGCAGTTTTTACTAATATTAAGACGGATATAGTATATAAATTGCAACAAAGGTAGTAAGGCTTTTGAGACAGAGGTAGTAATAACCAACGGATAAAATATGTAACTATATCTTAAAAGCAGTTGTTACTTATCACCTGCAGTTCCATCACCAACGGATAATAACCAATTGGCAAACGACCTGATATCCTCAACATTCGAAGAAGACGAACCACCCTATATAAAATATTATATTTTAGTATTATTATGACTTTTAAAATATAGATACGTATGCATAATGTTAAATAAAATGTATTTGAAAATCACCTGTAATCTCATATTTTGTGTTAACCTTAGTACTTTGCATTCATTTATATATTGCAAGGGAGTCCTAATAATTTTGGATGCTCCACCTTTTCCCTCCAGTGTACGATGAAGGCAGTATGATTCTTCTCCCCGTATCTGAACCGCTAACTCCGCTGTTGGCTGCAGCTTTTAGTCTCGTGTATGATTCAGCTCGTAGTTTAGGCTGGTGGTGACGAATCTAATTGAAGTTTTTTGGACATTCATTTAGGACGGAGGTAGTATCATACATAACAAAACAATATTCACAAATCAGCAAAAGGAACAGTAAAAATTAGTAGTATGCCTCATCGATACTCGACGGGGCAAAGTGAAATTAATTAAATTAACGTAATAGTTAGCATTAATTGAACGTTTAATTTATATTTTTATAGTAAAATAAAAAAATTATTTGTGCTTCAATCCATTTTCATTTTAAACTAAAATTTGAAACAAAAATTTGAAACAAAAATTTGAATTTTGAAAATTAAATTTCTAATTTAACATTTATTAATTTTCGAATTAACAATGAATAAATGCAAATTTAAGAATTTCACAAATAAAATATAAATCAAATCTAAATGGTGATTGTACGTATACGACTTTAATTTATGTTTGATAATATGTGATATACTTAGTTATATATACATTACGATAAATCTTAATTCTTTTAAAGATTAAAAATAAAAATAAAAATAGTATTGCATAATTAAATGGTGTGATTTAAAATAAATAATCAGGTTTTTTTTTAATTTTTGCTACTGTTTAAGAGCAATTTTTTTATAATTCACTTTGGAGACTAATGGGGTTAATTTTAAAATCAACCCCTATAAATTTTAAAAGTTACTAATTGAATTTCAAATGGATAATTGTGATTGGTGGATGATGGAAAGATTGGCCAATAATATTGTGCCACTTGGAGTTTTTTAGGAGCTTGAAAAACTTTTGCTAATATATATAGTAGATTTGAAACAAAAATTTGAATTTTGAAAATTAAATTTCTAATTTTACATTTATTAATTTTCGAATTAACAATTAATAAATGCAAATTTAAAAATTTCACAAATAAATCATAAATCAAATCTAAATGGTGATTATACATATACGACTTTAATGTATGTTTGATAATATGTAATCTACTTAGTTATATATACAATACTATAAATCTTTATTCTTTTAAAGATTAAAAATAAAAAATAAAAGTAGTATTGCATAATTAAATGGTACGATTTAAAATAAATAATCAAGTTTTTTTTTTTATTTTTGCTACTGTTTAAGAGCAATTTTTTTCAATAATTCACTATGGAGACTAATGGGGTTAATTTTAAAAATCAACCCCTATAAATTTTAAAAGTTACTAATTGAATTTCAAATGGGTGATTGTGATTGGTGGATGATGAAAAGATTGACCAATGATATTGTGCCACTTGGAGTTTTCTAAGAGCTTGAAAAACTTTAGCTATTATATATAGTAAATTTGAAACAAAAATTTGATGTTTGAAAATTAAAATTCTAATTTTACATTTATTAATTTTTGAATTAACAATAAATAAATGCAAATTTAAGAATTTCACAAATAAATCATAAATCAAATCTAAATGGTGATTATACATATACGACTTTAATTTATGTTTAATAATATGTGATCTACTTAGTTAGATATACAATACTATAAATCTTTATTCTTTTAAGGATTAAAAATAAAAAATAAAAGTAGTATTGCATAATTAAATGGTACGGTTTAAAATAGATAATCAAGTTTTTTTTTTTTTTTTGCTACTCTTTAAGAGCAATTTTTTTATAATTCACTTTGGAGACTAATGGGGTTAATTTTAAAAATCAACCCCTATAAATTTTAAAAGTTACTAATTGAATTTCAAATGGATGATTGTGATTGGTGGATGATGGAAATATTGGCCAATGATATTGTGCCACTTGAAGTTTTCTAGGAGCTGAAAAAGTTTTGCTATTATATATAGTAGATTTGAAACAAAAATTTGATTAAATTTCTAGTTTTACATTAATTAATTTTTGAATTAACAGTTAATAAATGCAAATTTAAGAATTTCACAAATAAATCATAAATCAAATCTAAATGGTGATTATACATATACGACTTTAATGTATGTTTGATAATATGTGATCTACTTAGTTATATATACAATACTATAAATCTTTATTCTTTTAAAGATTAAAAATAAAAAATAAAAGTAGTATTGCATAATTAAATGGTACGATTTAAAATAAATAATCCAGTTTTTTTTTTTTTTAATTTTTGCTACTGTTTAAGAGCAATTTTTTTTTTCTATAATTCACTGTGGAGACTAATGGGGTTAATTTTAAAAATCAACCCTATAAATTTTAAAAGTTACTAATTAAATTTCAAATGGATGATTGTGATTGGTGGAAGATGAAAAGATTGGCCAATGATATTGTGCCACTTGGAGTTTTCTAAGAGCTTGAAAAACTTTAGCTATTATATATAGTAAATTTGAAACAAAAATTTGAAGTTTGAAAATTAAATTTCTAATTTTACATTTATTAATTTTTGAATTAACAATAAATAAATGCAAATTTAAGAATTTCACAAATAAATCATAAATCAAATCTAAATGGTGATTATACATATACGACTTTAATTTATGTTTGATATTATGTGATCTACTTAGTTATATATACAATACTATAAATCTTTATTCATTTAAAGATTAAAAATAAAAAATAAAAGTAGTATTGCATAATTAAATGGTACGATTTAAAATAAATAATCAAGTTTTTTTTTTAATTCTTGCTACTGTTTAAGAGCAAATTTTTTATAATTCACTTTGGGGACTAATGGGGTTAATTTTAAAAATCAACCCCTATAAATTTTAAAAGTTACTAATTTAATTTCAAAAGAATGATGGAAAGATTGGCCAATGATATTGTGCCACTTGGAGTTTTCTAGGAGATTGGAAAACTTTAACTATTATATATAGTAGATTTGAAACAAAAATTAGAAATTTGAAAATTAAATTTCTAATTTTATATTTATTAATTTTCAAATTAACAATAAATAAATGCAAATTTAAGAATTTCACAAATAAATCATAAATCAAATCTAAATGGTGATTATACGTATACGACTTTAATTTATGTTTTATAATATGTGATCTACTTAGTTATATATACAATACTATAAATCTTTATTCTTTTAAAGATTAAAAATAAAAAAAATAATAGTATTGCATAATTAAATGGTACAATTTAAAATAAATAATCAAGTTTATTTTATTTTTGCTACATTTAAGAGCATTTTTTTTATAATTCACTTTGGAGACTAATAGGGTTAATTTTAAAAATCAACCCCTATAAGTTTTAAAAGTTACTAGTTGAATTTCAAATAGATGATTGTGATTGGTGGATGTTGGAAAGATTTGCCAATGATATTGTGCCACTTGGAGTTTTCTAGGAGCTTGAAAAAGTTTTGCTATTATATATAGTAAATTTGAAACAAAAATTTGAAGTTTGAAAATTAAATTTCTAATTTTACATTTATTAATTTTTGAATTAACAATAAATAAATGCAAATTTAAGAATTTCACAAATAAATCATAAATCAAATCTAAATGGTGATTATACATATACGACTTTAATTTATGTTTGATATTATGTGATCTACTTAGTTATATATACAATACTATAAATCTTTATTCTTTTAAAGATTAAAAATAAAAAATAAAAGTAGTATTGTATAATTAAATGGTACGATTTAAAATAAATAATCAAGTTTTTTTTTAATTCTTGCTACTGTTTAAGAGCAAATTTTTTATAATTCACTTTGGGGACTAATGGGGTTAATTTTAAAAATCAACCCCTATAAATTTTAAAAGTTACTAATTTAATTTCAAAAGAATGATGAAAAGATTGGCCAATGATATTGTGCCACTTGGAGTTTTCTAGGAGATTGAAAAACTTTAGCTATTATATATAGTAGATTTGAAACAAAAATTAGAAATTTGAAAATTAAATTTCTAATTTTATATTTATTAATTTTCAAATTAACAATAAATAAATGCAAAATTAAGAATTTCACAAATAAATCATAAATCAAATCTAAATGGTGATTATACGTATACGACTTTAATTTATGTTTTATAATATGTGATCTACTTAGTTATATATACAATACTATAAATCTTTATTCTTTTAAAGATTAAAAATAAAAAAATAATAGTATTGCATAATTAAATGGTACAATTTAAAATAAATAATCAAGTTTATTTTATTTTTGCTACTTTTAAGAGCATTTTTTTTTTATAATTCACTTTGGAGACTAATAGGGTTAATTTTAAAAATCAACCCCTATAAGTTTTAAAAGTTACTAATTGAATTTCAAATGGATGATTGTGGTTGGTGGATGTTGGAAAGATTTGCCAATGATATTGTGCCACTTGGAGTTTTCTAGTAGCTTGAAAAAGTTTTGCTATTATATATAGTAGATTTGAAACAAAAATTTGAAATTGGAAAATTAAATTTCTAATTTTAAATTAATTAATTTTTGAATTAACAATTAATAAATGCAAATTTAAGAATTTCACAAATAAATCATAAATCAAATCTAAATGGTGATTATACATATACGACTATAATGTATGTTTGATAATATGTGATCTACTTAGTTATATATACAATACTAGAAATCTTTATTATTTTATGGATTAAAAATAAAAAATAAAAGTAGTATTGCATAATTAAATGGTACGATTTAAAATAAATAATCTAGTTTTTTATTTTATTTTTGCTACTGTTTAAGAGCAATTTTTTCTATAATTCACTGTGGAGACTAATGGGGTTAATTTTAAAAATCAACCCCTATAAATTTTAAAAGTTACTAATTGAATTTCAAATGGGTGATTGTGATTGGTGGATGATGAAAATATTGGCCAATGGTATTGTGCCACTTGGAGTTTTCTAAGAGCTTGAAAATTTTTAGCTATTATATATAGTAAATTTGAAACAAAAATTTGAAATTTGAAAATTAAATTTCTAATTTTACATTTATTAATTTTCGAATTAACAATAAATAAATGTAAATTTAAAATTTTCACAAATAAATCATAAATCAAATCTAAATGGTGATTATACGTATACGACTTTAATTTATATTTGATAATATGTGATCTACTTAGTTAATTTTACAATATTATAAAGTTTTATTCTTTTAAAGATTAAAAATAAAAAATAAAAGTAGTATTGCATAATTAAATGGTACGATTTAAAATAAATAATCAAGTTTTTTTTTTTTATTTTTTTTTTTGCTCTTGTTTAAGAGCAATTTTTTTATAATTCATTTTGGAGACTAATGGGGTTAATTTTAAAAATCAACCCCTATAAATTTTAAAAGTTATTAATTTAATTTCAAATGGATGATTGTGATTGGTGAATGATGGAAAGATTGGCCAATGATATTGTGCCACTTGAAGTTTTCTAGGAGATTGGAAAACTTTAGCTATTATATATAGTAGATTTGAAATAAAAATTATAAATTTTAAAATTAAATTTCTAATTTTACATTTATTAATTTTCGAATTAACAATAAATAAAAATGCAAATTTAAGAATTTCACAAATAAATCATAAATCAAATCTAAATGGTGATTATACGTATATGACTTTAATTTATGTTTGATAATATTTGATATACTTAGTTATATATACAATACTATAAATCTTTATTCTTTTAAAGATTAAAAATAAAAAATAAAAGTAGCATTGCATAATTAAATGGTACGATTTAAAATAAATAATCAAGTTTTTTATTTTTGCTACTTTTAAGAGCATTTTTTTTTATAATTCACTTTGGAGACTAATGGGGTTAATTTTAAAAATCAACCCCTATAAGTTTTAAAAGTTACTAATTGGATTTTAAATAGATGATTGTGATTGGTGGATGATGAAAAAGTTTTGTTATTACATACAGTAGATTAGTATCAGTACTCCTTGAATTATATTTTGGGAATAGTGATTGGTCCTCCTCCTGAATCAGTACCGGCCAATGTTTTATTTTATATCTTCAAAACCTAGGTTGCTGAATCTGGATACATGGAATTTATTGTAGGCCCAATTTATTCCAGCCCAAACCGTGACCCAAACCTTAACTCGTGATAACGAGTCATTACCAATTGCCCAACTAGTTCTGATTTTCAACATTGTTGGATTTTTCTTTGCCCAGCTTCCTCCTGGCCCAAGTCCCGGCCGGCCTCCTTGTCTTTTGGTCGGCCACACAATGCCTTGGCCTCATTTTTGTGCAGCCACAATTTGCTATCTTGGCCCATTTGGTATTCGTCTCGCAATAATTGCCACAATCTACTTGGTCATTAAACATCCAAGCCCTGCACTTTAGCACTTGAAATTTTATATTTTCACTTTGGCCCATATTCTTTCATAAAATAAAATTTCTCCCAATTTTCCATAATTTCAGTTTGACCCTGAACTTTCAAGATTTACATTTTGGCCCTTGAACTTTCAAAGTGGGAACAAATATTCTATTTTCAGCATTGTCACACTTCAGCCCCTGAACTATCAAAACACTCAAATATACATTAAATTCTCAAGGTTTCGAACATAAAATAAGCTTAAGAACATATATTTTGGATGGGTGAAACCACATCCATCAAATACCCCCAAACTTACCTTTTGCTCGTCCTCGAGTAAAAACAAAACAAAACAAAAATAAAACTACCCTAACAAATAAAAACAATCAACAGAAAATATTTTTGATATGTTCTCAATACATACAAGGTTGCCGGCCAAGCAAGTCTCAGATTCTCACTTAAATATGCTAAACAAGTGCCAATAAGAATATGCAATTACAATCACATTAATGCATCTAACCCATAATTTTCCACCTCGGCCTGAATGGTGAATGAAATATGGGAGATCATGATCAACAAGATAAGATTGTTTATGAGTTCACTAAAACATGCCCTACATTACAGATTACAATACAATTTATAAGGATGCGCATATGCACGATTACGCACTTGTCAACCCGATTACTCAATATTGAACACGAATTATGGCTTTAAGTTACGTCCACAACAATTGTGGGGCTAGGTTCGCGGGTACAAACGAAGGAATGGACATACAAACACAAGAATGTGAAACTAAAAGCCTTCCATTGCATATTACTCCTTTCGGAATTTTAGCTTTTCGCTCACCTTTGTTTCCCCAATGCTTCAACCCCCAAACTAGACTTTGTCATACTTTATACACTTGGGGTTGAAAGCATTCCCTCACTCAATACCGATCACTGATCAATCATACTTCACAAATTAGGGGCAAGCTGTTTCTTTTCCTTTTTTTTTTTGAACTTGAACTTGAACTTGAACTTTTTTTTCTTGCCCCTTTTATACAATATACATCATATTCCCAGATTTTGACCTTCCTCACTCATTCCCATAATTTCCCTATGTAATCCCCAAACTTGAACTTTTCTAATTCCACATTCTTGCAAAGGTAGGATAAACATATTCTAGGTATCAAGGGTTAGGGAGTAGGCGTAAAATGAAGGCGAATGGTGGTCTAGATGTTCCATTCTTTCTAAACAGACTCAAAACGGGATCAAGCGATAATTCATATATAGACAGTGACGAGAAAGTCGAAGGCTCACAAGAGGGTTGTCAAAGAAATAAAAGCCATAAATATCAAGTAATCTATTGATTTGTTATTGACAAGCGTGCAACCATGTTCTAGGACCCTCGAGAATGTCAAAGTGAACCCATAAAGGACACCTAAAATAATGACCATGATCAAGAAATATGATGGAAGTGAATGGTGGTGCAATTATGTTTTACATGTATTAATGCAATTCTAATAAACAAATTCAAATTAGCACAAACTAGCAAAACTCAATCAAAAACCCTTAAATCATCACGGACGTTGGCCATCTTCCTAACATATAATGAGAACAAAATTTTTAAAATTTTCAATTTTTTTTTGGAGGGTGACACTATATACACTCCCCTATAAACCCACAAACTCGGGAAGATATCTATCCCCAAATTCAAAACATGCTATGTCCTCATAGCAAAGAGAACAAAAACATGCCTCGGGTTCAAAGGCCAATATGACACAACAAAGAAAATAAATAAAGCAATAAAAACGTACCTACTTGGGTTGCCTCCCAATTAGCGCATTTGGTTAAGGTCGTTAGCCCGACCGTTGCTCCCGTTTGGACTTCACCTTCCGTCATTTGGCCCACTTCATGGTTTCGCGGGTCCTTATTTTCAGATTAAGTCCCATATATCTTCCCCTTTTTGTCATGTCTTTTAAAACTAGAGGGAATTTTTGATATTTACGTACCTTGGACTTTTCCTCTTGTGGCTTCTCACCACCTTTTTCATCACATGGGGAAGGAGAAGGTAAAATAAAGATAGTCAAATTTTCCTTTGGATTGCCAAGGATTTGAAAATTCTCATCCTCATTGTGAACCTCCTCACAATCCATCTTCTCCCCACCATATAGGGCCATTTCAATCTCATCACAAACATGCTCATGTCATGTTTTCTCATTAAAATTTGATACATGCATGACCTTTAATTTTTTAAAAAACAAGAAAAAGAAAATAGCACAAGAAGTCTCCAACAACCCTGTCATGCATTCCAAGACCAAGCATATAGATATCAAGTATTATTTTCTCAAAGACCATGTGGAGAAGAGGAATATCCATTTAGAGTATGTGGGGGCAGACAACCAGATTGCTGATATCCTCACCAAAGCTCTGGACTCCAAGAGATTTTCTTTTCTCAGAGGAGAAATGGGTATGCTTGAACTTAAGTGATTACATACTTTTTATTTGCTAACTTGTGTGTTGAGTATATGTTGATATTCCTGTTGAGGATTCAAACCTCCCCTGTTGAAATTGCGTGGACCAAAACCGCAAGCAGTCAAAACCGCCTGCATCCAATCGCCAACGCCAAACCGCTTGATGCAGCTTGACCGCTTGATCCAAACCGCATTTCATCATTAGAGTAACTTCTGTCTATTTATTCTTATCTTTATTAAAAAAAAACTGTTCAATTTCCTTTTATTTATTTTTTAGTCCTTATTTTGACATAAGGGTATTTTTGCAAATATTTTTCCACGTTTATTTCAAAATTTAAATGCATTTAATGCTAAGGGGACATGAGCATTAAAAACCCTCATGTCAGCCGTCATAGGTTGCAGTGCAGGATGTGAAAGGGTGCAACAGTTAGTATTTTCAATCATTCCACTCTGAATCAAACTGCCTGCCCCCTTCACCTATATATACCTTGTTTGGTGAAAATTCTAACTTTTCACTGTCATCTCTATGCAACTGTCATCTCTTTCTATCAAACCACTTTCTCTCTCTAACCTTCACTCTAAAAACTCCATTTTTCAAAACTTTATACTCAAAATGACTTCAACTTCAAAAAGGCAACGAGCCTCTGCAGTAACTAGGGCACCCAAGAAGCCCATTCTTGACATGGTAACAATTTCTAACCCTAACTCTTTCAATTTCTGCGAAATCTGCCATGAATGACTTGATAAACTGTTCGAATGCCCTGTTTATGATTTTTAGTGATTATGCTCTTATTTCTTGACCATTTTCGTTGAAACTTGTTAGGGTTTGCTCAGAATCTTGTCTAGATTCAGTTTCTGTAACTTGTTTCATGATCAATAGCCATTTTGAACACTGATTTTGAAATTTTCAGTTTTTGCACTTTGAAAACCCATTTCATGTTCATATCTTTTCTTGGTGATTTTGACTTAAAGTTGTTATTTTGATAACATATTGTTAGTCTACAACTTGTTAGGATCATTTTGATATGCTTTTTGTCAATTTTGGTTAAGTTTTGATAATCTCTGTTCTTGGAGTTCATAAACTGTTCTTCATGTTCTTCATGACATTCATACGTTTTTCATGAAATTTCTTATGTTTTGGATACCTTGATTTCTGAATAGTGTTTTTCCATACTTACAAAATTTTTAACTTTTTCATGAATTTTGGATTTCACTTGGTTTTGAAACCGCTTGGATTAAAACCGCTTCAGTTTTTCAGTTTCAAAACCACATGCTTTAATGTTTGAAACCACCTGTATTAAACCGCTTATGTTTTCTGCTTTCAAACCGCATGCCCCTTCTAAGGCTAAACCGCATGTTGGAACCGCTTTTTCAAATTCCTTTGAAACCACATGTTGTTTACATCTTTTCTTAAATTTTTGAGATTTTACTAAGTATATAGGCTGGACACCATAACCTTCCCCTACAGAACACTACTTGCATGTGTGGGATAAATTTGGATTACAATGCCACGTACTAAGTAATTTTTATTCTCAAATCCTCATTTCTTTGTATTCATAGTTCACTTGGGGTTTGAAATGCTTCATTTTCAAAACCGCACCACTACTAAACCGCTTGGTGCTCAAACCGCTTGTGAACTGTGAATACAAAAATGGATCTAACACTTAATGTTTTCTTTTGTAGGATCCAAATACCTTCCTACCTGGGTGGGAAATTAATGAGGCTGAACTGAAGACTGATGCCTTAGGAAGGGAACTAATAAGGAAGCTAAAAATGTCAGGAATTCTGCCCCTCTTCACCAAGAAGCAGAATTTCATCATTCCCTCCTTCATAGACCAGTTTTATGCAACTGCCAAGCGTGGAATGAGAGTGCTTGAAGAAGGTCAAAAAGTTTCTTGTCTAACTGCTGAAGTAGAAGGCTTCTCTCTCTCCATTGACTACATTGATATCAGGAGATATTATAATTTCAAAGTTGGTGGATCTCCTGAGGAAGTGGATCAAGTAATTCAAGAAGGTGCTACTTTTCAAACCGCCAAGGAGAATTCTATGGTTCGAAAATTTAAGAAAATCCCAAGGAAAGGATTTGGTGAGCTGATGAGCCACCTGGGTTACTTAGTTGGGAAGTCAATTTGTGGCAAGACTGGGAACCACAACAACTTTACATCCCAACAATGGATGTATTGCTCTGCAATCTTCATGGAGATCAAGCTTCACTGGCCAAAGATCCTTTTCAGAGAGATTTGTGATAGTGTAGAGACTTACCAATCAAAGAGTAAAGGAGAAGAGCAAAGATGGAGACCTTTCTGTAGGATCTTAACCGCTCTCCTACTAGATTTTGATCATCTGGAAGTGATTAGAAAGAAAAATCCAGAGTTAATGATTGAGTTTGGAACTGAAGAATCCCTAGGATTGCTCACTTGTCACTCCTTCAGATATGCCAATGGGGATGCTCTCTACAAATCCTTGTATGATGCAGATACTTATCCCAAGAAGGAAGTTTATGAGCTAAGGGACCCCACAACCGCTCCTTAATCGGTCAGGAAAGGAGCAAAGCGGTCAAGGAAGCCTCCAGCTAGAGCTGAACCGCTTGCCAAGAAATCCAAAACCACTCCTGCCCCCAAACCGCCTGCATCTGATGGAGCTGGTCCTAGCAAGGGAAAGAAGCAAGGGAAACCAATGAACTTGGTTGATGAAGAAGATGATGAAGCAGAAGAAGACCCAAGTATTCCAAACTTGGTTTCTAGAGCAAAGAAAGCTAAGGATGATACAGCTGGAATGACTGTGGAAGAGCAGATGAAGTTCCTTCAAGATAAGATTGACAGATTGGCCAAGGAGCAGGAAGAGAAGAGGAATGCCAAGGGAAAATCCAATGTTGATGAAACCGCTTCACAACCTCAACCGCAACCTGAAACCCAACCGCCTCCATCCTCAAATACCACTCCTGTCCAATCCCCTATCCAATCACCTGTCCAATCACCAATTCAATCTCCCATCCAATCCCCAATCCAATCTCCAATCCAATCTCCTATTCATTCCCCCATACAGTCACCCATTCCCTCTCCTTCAAAATCCAAATCAAAAACTCCTCATCCTCCTCAAACAGATGCACCTATTCAGGGGGAGAAACCCATGAAGAGGAGGAAAATGTGTACCAAGAAGAACTCCAAAAGGGTAATCCAATTACACCCTCACCTTCTCCCTCTCCCTCACCATCTCCAAGAAACTCACCTTCCCCCAGAAAATCCCTATCACCTTTATCCTCTCAATCCACATATCATTCACCCCAACACTCCAACTCCATAAATTCCCAACACTCAAACCAAACACTCCCTCACTCACATGCTTTCCAACCCTGGCAATCCAAACCCTCTACTGGTCATGCCACTTCCAAATCCATTAGGGAAAATTCTACTCCTACCAATTCCCATAACTCAAACTGCTCCAGATCTCAATCCCCTGCCAAATATTTAACTCCTCAAAACTCACCCCTTAGACAAATATCCCCTCCTCCTAACAATCCTCCTCAAACCAAAATCGCCCCTGAAACTACTCATTTCCAACCACCTCCCACTTTCCAAACCGCCTCCACCTCAACCGCCCCTCCATCTGAATACTCCCAAATCCTCCAAACCCTCAACCTAATCCAAAGCCAACTCCTGATCAATCAAGGCCATATCATTACCCTAACCGATTCCAATGCCTCTCTTTCTGAATCCAACCGCTCCCTCCAAGCCAAAGTAGATTCTCAAACCCTTGAGATGTCAAAATTGAAATCCTCTTTGCTTGATGCCATTAAGGGGGAGAGACCTACAACCAATGCATCCTCCTCAATCGCTTCCATTGATCTGACCGCTTCTGCAGTTAAAACCGCTTCTGAAAACTGCTTCAATTCTTTCCAGAAATCCCTGGAAGATGGTATGATCAAAGCCTTGGGAGATAAGGCTTCTGTTGCTGAGTTGAATAAAATCCTTAATGAGCTTGGTGAGAAGATCTGCAAAGCTTTAGAGAAAGATCTTGGGGAGCTAAGTTCCAAATTCCTTACCCTTCTTAACTCCAGACCACAGCAAAGCCAAACCGCCGAGACTCAAACCGCTCTGGATTCTCTTCGTGAAGAAGTGCTGGAACAGATTGATTTATTCAAAGTGGATTCAACGGTAAATATGGAAAGTTTGGGAGATGCTGTGAAGGCCAAGCTAAATGAAATACAAGATGAGTTCACCGACCACTTGGACAATTTGAAGACTGGATTCAATTCCAAGATTGAAACTGAAATCCACAATCTGAAATCCTCCATGAAGGTCACCATCAATCTTGAACCAATGGAGCAAGCTATCCAGACTCAAACCGCTACTGTTCAGGAGGAAATCCATACAATTTTAAATTCTCTCTATTCCTCCATCCATGTTTAGCTAGATGACATCAAAGAAAATTTGGTTGAAAATACCAAAGCGGTTGGTGCCACCAATTCTACATCAGCCCACTCTGTCAATGCCTTGAAGAAGCTAGAATCTACCCTAACCAGGACTGCTGAAGAAGTCAGAAGGATGAGAAAAGCTTTTGCACCTGACCAATCTACTGCTGGACCGCGTGGAGCTGAAGATGAAGTCAACAAACCGCGTCAGCAGTAACCACTCCTTCCTTGTAATTTTTGAACCTCTTTTGTAAGTTGGACCGCTCTCCTTGTATTTCCTTTGTCCAACTTGTTTTGATTTTTTTTTTGCAACCTTGTAATTTTCCTTCATTCCTGTATCTGTAATCACTTAAGAAATTAATGGAAATTGCATCATGGTTCCAAAACTTTGTTCATATCAAACTGCTTGTTTGTAGAACAATGAAACCGCTTATGGTCTTAAACCTCATTCAAACATTTTTCAACTTAAAATCACTCTTTTGAAATGATGTTTAAACATTCAGTTTAAACTGCACTTTATACTCAAATTCATATTTTTCAAGTGCACTGAATGCATTTCTATACTTTTCTTATTATAAGTTTTTCAATCTTTCAATAGTATAGAAATCTATAGCTTAAGCTAGTGTGTGCATTGACTTGGGACATGAACTACCATGTTAATTCTTATGGACATGTTTTTACCAAGTACAATGTTTGCTTTTTCTGTAGTAGGTAATGGCATCAATCAAATAGGGAGAGATTGTTGGATATGCATATTTTAACCCTCCTAGATTAGCTTTAGATTTGATTGATACTATAACCTCCTGTCTATTTTAAGGACTTTAGGCCCATATATAATGAAGCTTAGACTTCAAATTTTTAGCTAAGTCCATTTTATAGAATAGGTTAAATTAGGCTTGAAGACTGGCAAAAGACTCATTGGATCTGAGGATGCAGTTCAGAGTTTCAGACCACCTTGTCAAATCCTCCTAGCAGAACTGCTTCATGCAAAACCGCTTGGTGGAATCCTTGTCTAAAACCGCTCCTGAACTCCTAAGTGCAAATCTCATTATGAACCGCTCCATGCAAACTGCCTTGCAGTTCCAACTTTGAATCAGCACTTAAGGATCCTCCTCTGGTGTAACCGCTTACACTCAGAACCGCTTGCACACCAGAACCGCCCCAATGATTGAAGACTTGAAGTAAACCACATTTGAGCGTTGGAATCCACGTCAGCAATATCAAAAGTCAACCACCATATCTTGTCACGTGACTAATTTTCAGACAAGATCTGCAAGGATCTTAAAAAGGTGACAGATGTCCTAACCACCTTAATTACAGCTGAGGTCTGATCAGCTTTACCTGCAACTACAGTTCCTAAGGACAAAAGTGGTTGAAGTGGACCAATGGGAAAGCATCAGTACTGTCCTTGCAACAGCTGTGTCCAACGGCTATATCCTTGATGCTTGGGTATAAATACCCCCAATCTTTACCATTTGAAAATTGCTTGAGAAAATTGAAAGTGCTGTGTTCATAGAAGCTGAAACTTTGTCCAGAAATTCTAAGTCCTTTGAATCTTCATCTTCTACTTCAAGAAATATATATCCCAGCCCAAAAATCAAGCCTTAACACCATCAAGAATTATTGTGCTCTCCATCTTATAGATTTAAAGAGTCTTGATCTTGAACACACACACACACACCTCACTTGTTTAATCACATAGATTATTCATTTGAGATACACTAGTTATAGTCTAGGATTTGTTCTTCATAAAAAATATTTTAGATCTAAGTATTACTCATTGTACTTTGTAATCTCTCATACTCAATATAAAATCTCTCTTAGAAATCCAAGACTAACCATCTTGGTAGTGGACGCAGATCGTTTATCGATTGAACCACTCCAAATATTGTGTTCTTACTTTACTGCATTTATTATTTCTTGTGCTTATTAACTATCTACCTTTTTCTCTGTTTCATCTTTATTGTAGTTATCCTTAATAGCGAATTGTGTTTGGAGTTAACATTGTAAAAACCTCACTTTGTGTGTAAACCGCACTCTCTGAAACCGCACTATCAAAACCGCTTTACAAACTGCCTCTCCAAAACCGCTTTGTATCTCTATTATTCCGTTGTGCATTTTACAACTCTACTTGTAGTTTCTAACACACTGCAAGAAGTTTTGTAAGCTTAGAGGTTTAATTTTTACAACTCTGCATCATCAAAGAAGGCACTTATATTCTAAAGACGCTATAAGGGAAGGAGCTCAAGAACCCATGGCATTCGGATCACCTTATTAAGTATTTCCAATAGCAATGCTTCATTTATTTTCGTAGTCGTTTTTGCATACGTAGGGGATAGCTCCTTTCGAGCATCCAATTGTTGAATTATTTTGTGGAGTTTAGCTCCTTTCGAGCAATCAAACGTTATATTTTCTAAGGGGTAACTCTTTTCGAGCACCTATTCTATTGATAGTTTTACACCCAACTTTTATGCATGTAATTTATTTTAAGCTTCAAGACCTACTAAGTCTAACACTCGTCAAAGAGCTGGATGCGTGGTCAGCATTCAGCTAGGCTCAAAGCTAAGTTGAACCCGTGGTCAGGATTCAACTTAACACTCGTCACCGAGCTGGATTCGTGGTCAGCACTCAGCTCGGCTTAAAGCTAAGTTGAATATGTGGTCAGGATTCAGCTTAAGCCTCGTCAACGAGCTGGATGCATGATCATCATTCAACTCGGCTCAAAGCTAAGTTGAATCCGTGGTCAAGATTCAACTTAAGACTCGTCAATGAGCCGGATGCGTGGTCAGCATTCAGCTCGACTCATATCTAAATTGAATCTTTGGTCAGGATTCAACTTGACACTCGTCAACGAGCTGTATGCGTGGTCAGCATTCAGCTCGGCTCATAGCTAAGTTGAATCCGTGGTCAGGATTCAACTTAAGACTCGTCAACGAGCCGGGCATTCAGCTCGACTCATATCAAAATTGAATCCGGGGTCAGGATTCAACTTAACACTCGTCAACATTGGATGCGTGGTCAGCATTCAGCTAGGCTCATAGCTAAGTTGAATTCATGGTCAGGATTCAACTTAAGACTCGTCAACAAGCTGAATGCATGGTCAGCATTCAGCTCGGCTCATATCTAAGTTGAAATGTGGTCATGATTCAACTTAAAACTCGTTAACGAGCTGGATGCATGGTCAACATTCAACTCAGCTCATATCTAAGCTGAATGCGTAATCAGGATTCAACTTAACACTCGTCAACGAGTTGGATGTGTAGTTAGCATACAACTCAGCTTAAAGCTAAGATTGAATCTGTGGTCATGATTCACATTAACACTAGTTATTGAGCTGGATGTGTGGTTGTAGACACCCCATTCTGAACCAATAATTACACGATTATACTATTTTCATCTCTCTTTTGTGTTTTGATGAAAGCATATTAGTTTCGTCATGTTTTGTTAAGTTTCTAACTAACTTTGTTAGTTTTGGACCTATCTGACTAACGGAATAACTGAAGAGGACAGAATAATCAATTGACTAGTTGTCCCACGCGAGACATACGTGTCTCGTGCGAGACATCTCCTCTGCGGAATGTGCAGATTCACTTTCCTTCTCCGTCTCAAGCTCTTTTCTTGCTCCCTACTCTCCTAATACGGGATTTACCTTATCTTTGACTCTCCTAACACCTTCCTAAGAGTTTTGTTCCTAAATAAAACTCTTCCAAATGAAGTCTTTGATTCCTTCCTTACTTGAGACTCCTAACTTGGTGATCAAGTATTCTCCACCTATAAATACAAGGATCCTCCTTTGTATTTGGGAGGGAGGAGACACTAGAACCAAGTTCTAAACGAAATACTCCCTAAATTCATTTTTTATCATCTTCCTACGAAGATCTTGAACCTCTGTGAGGTTATTCATTAAAATCACTCAAGAACACTAGGTATACTCCGATACTTTTGATGGATGTGGTTTTACCCATCCAAAAGATATATTTCCTAGTTTATTTGATGCTCGAAACCTTGAGAATTTAGTGTATTTTGTTAGTGTTTTGATAGTTCAGGGGTTGATGTGCAACAATGCAGAAAAAGAGGAGAAAAAGCATATTTTGAAAGTTCAAGGGCCAAAATGTAAATCTTTGGAAATTCAGAGACTAAATTGGAAATATGGAAAATTTGGAGGTATTTGATTTAATAAAATTCATGGGCCAAAGTGAAAATATAAAGGTCAAGGACTAAAGTGCAAAACTTGAAATTATAGTGATTAAAGAGCGACTGTGCAATTGCGAGACGAACCAAATTCAAAAATGGTACAAACCAATCAAGGTTGCTGGCCGAGGCAATGCAGGCCACAAGCAGGCAATGGCCGGCCAAAAGGAGAAGGAATTTGGGGCCAAGTCAAGCCATGGCCAAGGAAGCTGAGGCTGGGCCAAGGAAATTGGGCCAAGGCAGAACTGGGCTACTTTAGGCATGGGCGGTCGCTGAAATACTTGGGCGGCCGCTGAAGACTAGGAGCTGGCCGAGAAATACTTCTGTACACATGGGCGGTCGCTGGGCCAACATGGGCGACCGCCGACCAAATTTCAGCAACGGATTTAATTCCGTCACAAATAAGGAAAACGAGATCAGCAACAGAATCAGTGATGGATTTCGGCAGATTTCTCAATTTGACTAGAATTATGACCAGAATTTGTTTCCAAAAAGGATTTTCACCTCCCCCCTCCTATAAAAAGAACCCTAGATTAGTTTTTAACGATCTTTTGAATCTTTTGAATCTTTGATTTTTTATCATTCTCTCTCTATATTTTTCCCCTTTATCATAGTTTAGGTTTTTATTTATTTTTGAAGATTAAAGAACAAGGTTTTGATTTATTTATTTTAATGGCCATTCAAGGCTAATTTATTTGATTTGTGGATTGAGATGAGTAACAATTTGATCTTTATGCTAAGGTTTTAATTCTTCCTATCTCTTTTTCGTTCTTGTTCTTCTCAACGGCTTTAATTATTCTCTTGAGATCAATTGTATTGACCTTGCGGAATATAATTTTGATATCTTGAATTTATTTGGATATAAACCATTGCACTTGCGTGGATGATTTGTAATTTGACCATTGTTGAGAAGAATAGATTCAATTGAGGACCTTACGGAAATCAAACGAATCTAGGTTCCATTATTCTTAAGCTTTTAATTGAATTCTTGAATGTAAATATTGACCTTGCGGAATATATGAACAAGATAGAGTTATTAGGGTTCTAATGTTCTTATTGACCTTGCAAAATATATTAACATCTTAACCCTAGGTTTTTTTTGAACGAACCCAAGAATGAGATTGAATTATTTTTACATGAAATAAAAAGCATAAAGTGATAATTGTTATGATCCCCAATCCATGAATCCCTTATCTCTTGATATCTTTAATTTATTTATTTTGCTTTCTTAGATTAATAATTCAACCAATCAAAACCCCCTTTTCCTTTGTTACTTTTTACACTAATTAAACCAATTTGTTCAACACACAAATCTCTGTGGATTCGACCCTTGCTTGTGTATACTACTACAACGGTAGCTAGTACACTTGCTAGGTATTTTTATTACACGTGGATTTTATCCATCAAGTTTTTGTTGCCGGGGATTTGTTGTAATTATAACAAGTTTATTTTGTTAGTGTATTGTAAATATTTTCTTTTATTAGTTTCTTTTTAGTGTAAATAATTTTCTTTCTTTTTCAAGTTGTTTAAAAATTAAAGGTCATGCATGAATCACATTCTAATGAGAAGTTGGCCGGGCAAGTAAAACAATTAATTGCTTTGTTCAATGTGAAAAGTGTGGGCGCCTCCCAACTCCTGGACCTATAAACCGTGTCCCAGGATGGAGGGTCCCAAAATACCATTTCCAAAAAAAACATTTCTTTACTTTAACTTGAAAAGTATAACACTCCTTTTTCAAAATAATTTCAAAATAACCCCTCTATACGGAGGTGATATATAAACCTGCTTTAACAAACACAACCTGTTTTTACAAACCATACAACTGGAAAGGCTTACAAAAGCAAACCATAAAACAAACCAATCCCAAGCTGGATTACAACAGAACTGAAACATGTTTATGAAAGTTTTATATACAAAACATTTCTCAAAAGAATAACCACCATAATATTCCCAACTCCCCAGACCAACACATACCCTGGCAACCAAAAGATGTCAAAACTCCTCTCCGGCCTCACTGGTCTGATCTTCCTGTCTCAGCGGGATCTAAAAATAATAAAGGAAGAAGGGGTGAGATAAAATCTCAGCAAGCTATTATGTATGCAGCAATATGCCATACAAGATGCAACACATAAATAGGATGCTCAGTAGCACATATGCAACACCAAACAGGTTGCTCAATAACCACATTGGGAAAACAGTAAACACTTTACGTTACCTTTCCCTTTACCTTTTCCATCAGAATCATATGTATTACTACGGTGGGAGTTATACTCCTCTCATTTTGTGAACTGCTAGTACATATCCACATCTTATACGACCCCTTACAGAGATCCATATAAGCTACCTCGCTATCTTGTGAACGGTTCATACCTATCCACAGAAGCTGTACCCCCTCTCCGTGGCCACAGAAGGGAGTGAACGGTCACAAGTATAAGGAAATCCAAGCACCTTATGAAATATCTTCTTATAAGTGATCGTATTCCTATACCCCCGAATCTCAGCTGATACAACTATATTCAAGCACATAACAGATACTTGAAATTCAGTCCACCCCATGGGACATCAACACACACATATATATATATATATAACATGGTACTGCAACTCATGTTAAACTAATCACAATAGTGCACATATATTTCAACACTATTGAACATTAACAATTCAATGACATGGTATTAACACTCATGCTCAACAAATGAAACAATGCAACACGTATTTAACCACTGTGTGCACAACCAACTATGAACATGTAACCACTTATGGCACAAAATATATCACATAAGTCCTACATATTCGTTACACAATATGTAACTCAGTCACAGGGTATGATCACTCCTGTCCCAACCAAGGAAGTAGTGCACTATACATTTTATGCACTTATAAGAACAATTAACCCTATACAGGTAGCCACGTAAGGATACAATATCATATAAGTAGCCCTACACATTTACAACATAACATTAAACACCTTCTCTTAAGGTTCCAAGTTCAAATACCAAGTTTTATCAACTTTGGTTCAAGTTTCATAATTGCCCTTCAAGCATTTTTAGGTCAATATTTAAAGACCTTCTCAATCTCTACTTGGACCATTTAAAGTTCCATAGTGTAGTACTAAAGTTGTACTAGAAGTGTAGTTAAAGAGTATACCATTATAGGTTGGTTAGACTAGGTTTTCAATGCTTCAAAAACTAGTCAAGGACTGCAGGGTAGGGCACGACTCGTGCCCTATTACACCCCCACCAGAAACTGTCGTCCCAGGCTAGTCACGACTGTTCCCCCTTGGGCAACATATGTCGCACGACTTGGCACATCATGTTCATGACTCGTGCTCCAGGGCACGAGTCGTGCCCAAGCCCAGAAACTACATTTCATTGCTGCAACTTCAGCAACAACAACCCAACTACTACCAGTCTTATTCCAGCCACTGCAAATTGCCAATAATCAGTGTATAAACATATTTTAGACCATAATATACTATCTTCATGCTATATAACACATCCATAACAACTCTAACACCTTCAAATTCTCAATGGCAAGAACTCAAGGTATTCAACCAAACTCTTTTCTTTCCACTTCAAACACCCAAGAACTGATTTCAACTTTACACAAATCATTCATAACCTCATAATAACATCATTAGACATATTATGAACAGTTATAGAAGAGAATCATAACAACTTACCAAATTTTACCAAAATAAAAGGAAGATCTACTCGGCTATTCTTGCTCTAAACACCTTCCTTAGCAATAGTTTGAAGACGGAATCAACAACAACTCACGGGATGAATTTCTGGGATTTTAGGGAGATAAGCTAGGGTTTATGGACCTTTGCATAATACATAGAAGCATGGAGAAGACTGAGGAATAATAAGGCTTCCTAAAGAAGCTTAAAGAGATTTATATAAAGCATTTTTCACACAAGCTCCTCCAAGTTTGAAAACAACCAAACAACCACCTCAAGGTTAAAGTTACACCTAAGCACCTTGACACTTTCATAACACTTTTAATTCAAAATTTCAAGTGTTATCGCTTTTGTGGCGCCCCCAAAAATGTGTGTGCCTGATATGTTTGATATGATTTGATTAGTGCTACTCATATCACCAAGATGCATCTTCTTTTCGGAAGCTCATCCTATAAGGACTCCAAGGTTAAGCGTGCTTGATCTGGGGAAATTCTAGGATGGGTGACCCACTGGGAAGTTTCTCAGTGAGCACGTAAGTGAGGACAACACGTGCTGGAAAGACTTGTGGTGGTTTGTGGGGATAGTCCGTCAAATCAGATAGCGTTCCGACCCGGTCTTCGGGCTCGGGGCGTTACAAATGGTATCAGAGCAGGACCCGGCCGGAAGTGTGGAGCAAAGTGCTGTGCGGAACAAAGTGCACACCGAGAGTCGGTGGGAGTCACCTCTTGAATCCGTACGAGCCCCTCTTGGATCCACACGCCTGGGGTTTCAAGCAGGCCTTGCCGGGGACGGCAAGGATCCTAAGTGGGGGAGATTGTGGCGCCCCCAAAAATGTGTGTGCCTGATATGTTTGATATGATTTGATTAGTGCTACTCATATCACCAAGATGCATCTTCTTTTCGGAAGCTCATCCTATAAGGACTCCAAGGTTAAGCGTGCTTGATCTGGGGAAATTCTAGGATGGGTGACCCACTGGGAAGTTTCTCAGTGAGCACGTAAGTGAGGACAACACGTGCTGGAAAGACTTGTGGTGGTTTGTGGGGATAGTCCGTCAAATCAGATAGCGTTCCGACCCGGTCTTCGGGCTCGGGGCGTTACAGCTTTACTACACAAAACTCCCATTTCCTTTATTTAGATATTATATGATCAAGATCACTTTAATAACATCTAAATCACATAATTCATCACAAGTATCATAATGAACACGTAATCATTTCAAATGCCAACAAGCAAAGGATGAGATGCAAAGCAAACTCAACCCCACGGCTTAACGTGTGACCAAAATGTGCCTAGGTTTAGGGTCGTGACACTCACTCCCCCTTAAATAAAATTCATCCCGAATTTGGACTTTGCTTACCTGAATGATCAAACAAATCCGGATACTTCTGTCTCATCTCAGATTCCAATTCCCAAGTAGCTTCCTCAATGGTGTGATTCTTCCAAAGAACTTTCACCACGGGAATACTCTTGGTACACAATTCCCGGACTTGCCACTCCAGTATCCGCAATGGTACCTCCACATAAGTCATATCCGCTTGGACATTCTCAGGAGGAAAACTCAACACATGAGAGGAATCATAACAGTATTTCCTCAACATGGACACATGAAACACATCATGGAGAGAAGAAAGAGATGGAGGTAGAGCCAATCAATAGGCTAACTCACCTACCTTCTCTAACACCTCAAAAGGACCAACAAATCTAGGAGCCAAATTCCCTTTGTTGCCAAACCTTTTGATCCTAGATCTTGGTAAGATCTTCAAGAATACCAAATCCCCAACCTGAAAGGATAACTCCCTTCTTCTAGTGTCGGCATAGCTCTTTTGGCGACTCTGGGCTGTCCTCAATCTGTCATGGATCACTTTGATCTTCTCAGTTGAGTCTCTAACCAAGTCTGGATCCTAAAGTCTAGCCTCACCAACCTCGTCCCAACACATTGGGGACCTACATTTCCTCCCATATAGTGCCTCATAGGGTGCCATCTCAATACTGGATTGGTAGCTATTCTTATAGGCAAATTCCACTAAAGGCAAATGGTCTTCCCAAGATAACTGGAAGTCCATCACACAAGCCCGTAGCATGTCCTCGAGAATCTGAATGGTCCTCTCTGTCTGCCCATCAGTCTGAGGATGAAATGCTGTGCTGAAACTCAACTTAGATCCCAAGGCTTCATGCAAAGCCCTCCAAAACTGCGAGGTGAATCTCGGATCCCTATCAGAAACAATATTGACAGGTACCCCATGCAATCTCACAATCTCACGGATATACAACTGGGACAATCTCTCCAAGGAATACTTGGTTGAAACTGGTAGGAAATGAGCTGATTTGGTCAATCTATCCACAATCACCCATATAGCATCCATCTTCCTCAGAGTAGGAGGCAATCCTGTCATAAAATCCATAGAAATGTCCTCCCACTTCCATTCCAAAATATCCAATGGTTGAAGCAATCCTGCTGGCCTTTGGTGTTCCGCTTTGATCTGTTGGCAAGTTAAACACTTTGATACGAATTCTGCAATCTCCTTTTTCATACCATTCCACTAGTAGCCTATTTTCAAATCTTGATACATTTTGGTGCTTCCTGGATGAATAGCAAATCGGGATTTATGGCCATCCTCTAATATCTGTCTTTTGATCTATGGGGAAGAAGGTACGCAAATCCTACCTTTGAAGGTTAGAACTCCATCCTGGTTCAATGAAAACTCCCCAGACTTTCCATCTTGCAATTCTCCCTAATTTTCTTCAACTCATCATCATTCAACTGAGCTTCCATAAGATCTCCATATAAAGTAGGAACTGCTCTGACATTAGCAAACAACAATTTACCTCTCAATTCCCAAGAAACAAAGGACGATAAATGAGCCTTACGGCTAATAGCATCAGCCACCACGTTAGCTTTCCCGAGATGATAAGAAAAGACGCAATCATAGTCCTTCAGAAATTCTAACCAATGCCTCTGTCTGTTGTTCAATTCCTTCTGAGTAAACAAATACTTTAGGCTCTTATGATCTGTAAATATCTCAAATTTGGCACCATACAAGTAATGTTTCCATTTATGCAATGCAAACACAATAGCTGCTAACTCTATATCGTGGGTAGGATAATTCTGCTCCGCTGGTGATAATTTCCTTGAAGCATAAGCAATTACCTTCCCATTTTGCATAAGTACACAACCCAATCCCTCTTTAGAAGCATCACTGAAAATAACAAAGTTCTCACAACCCTCTGGAAGTGTAAGAATAGGAGCTGAAGTCAATCTCTTCTTCAGTTCAGTAAAGCCAGCTTCACACTTAGCATCCCATATAAATGGTACATCCTTCCGAGTCAATTTGGTCAACGGAGTTGCAATCCTCGAAAATCCCTCAATAAATCTTCGATAATACCTCGCTAACCCAAGGAAACTATGAACCTCTGTCACAGTAGAAGGCTTTTTCCAGTTGACTACGGCCTCAATCTTTGCAGGATCCACGGAAATACCAGTACTGGATACCACGTGACCCAAGAAAGAAATCTGTTCTAGCCAAAACTCACATTTGCTGAACTTTGCAAATAACTGTTTCTCACGAAGCACAGATAAAACAATTCTCAAATGCCTCTCGTGATCTTCCCTGGACTTTGAATATACCAGGATGTCATCAATAAACATCACAACAAAATTGTCAAGATATGGCTTGAAGATCCTATTCATCATGTCCATAAAGACCGCCGGTGCATTGGTCAACCCAAATGGCATAAAAAGAAATTCATAATGCCCATACCTTGTTCTGAAAGCTGTTTTAGAAACATCATCTGGCTTGATTTTCAACTGATGATATCCGCTACGCAAGTCCAACTTGGAATATATAACGGAACCTTGGAGTTGATCAAATAAATCATCAATGTGAGGAAGAGGATATTTATTCTTAATAGTAGCTTGATTCAGTAATCTGTAATCAATACACAACCGTAATGTACCATCCTTCTTCCTGACAAACAAGACTGGTGCTCCCCAGGGTGAAACACTGGGATGAATGAAACCCTTGTCTAACAACTCCTGCAACTGAATTTTCAACTCTTTTAACTCAGCTGGAGCCATTCTGTAAGGTGCTTTAGAAATTGGTGCAGTACCTGGCAATAAGTCAATACAGAACTCTACCTCTCTATCAGGAGGCATAGCATACTCAGTTGAGAATACGTCACTAAACTCATTCACAACTGGAACACAAGATAGTTCAGGAGACTTCTTACTAGAGTCTAACATATATGCCAAGTAACCCTCACACCCTTTTGATAACAACTTTCTAGCCTTTATTGCAGATATAACATGAATGCCAAATAAAGACTTATCAGCATCAAATATAAACACATGCACATCAGGCATAGAGAAGGTGACTCGCTTTCTGCGACAGTCCACCAAGGCATGACAAGAACTCAACTAGTTCATGCCTAATATAACATCAAAATCTCGGATTGGTAACTCTACCAAATCCACTGGCAATACATGCCCACATATAATCACCTCACAATCATGATAGATCAGAGAGGATTCAAGGTGCTCTCCCACAGGAGTAGAAACCTCAAGCATATAAGGTAATAACTTAGGCAACTTATGCAATGTAAATGCAAAATGAGATGCCACATAAGAATGAGACGATCTAGGGTCGATAAGAATACGAGCCCTGACCCCTGAGACAGGGACAATACCTCTAATAATCGCGGTGGGATCTACCGCGCCATGATCCAAAGCAAACACTCTGCCTTGGACTCTCTCTTTGGGTTTCCCCTCAACATCTCTTTTCACACCACCTTTGGGTTGGTCACCTTGTGGTCTACCACCCGCATCTTGACCCTTTTTGAACTTAGGACAATCCTTTCTGAAGTGCCCCATCTCTCCACAACTCATACACTTTCCCTGCTTACTCCAACAACTGTCTTTCGAGTGCCCCACTTTCTTACACCAATTACAAACAGTGCCAAACTTTCTTGATACAAGTCGAGTAGAAACTGTGACTGTTCCTCCCTTAGCCACTCCAGAAGTTGAGGATTTGGGCAGATTCTTGCCCTGACCTGAACTCTGGCCTGAAAACTTAGCCTTGCTTCCACTACCCTCAGCTTTACCTCGATGTTCCTTAATGTCATTTTCAATTCTGTAGGCCATATTAACTGCCGCCTGATAATTAGGAAAATCGTGAGTTAACAATTGTTTTCTGAACTCCAACCTGAGTCCCTTGACAAACCTGTAAACCCTCCTGCCTTCATCTGGTACAAGATTGTAAGTACCCCAATCTGGATCACCCCCTTTCAAGCACACGGGAAGCACCGCAGACTCATCAACGCAGTCTCGACGACCTCTGGCACTCAAAACCCTCTCAAAACCCCCAGCCAAACCAAGGGAGGAGCCTTTCTGGGATAAAAAGGGACAAAAGGACCTTTTGGGAATTTTCAGGAAATTGGAAAAGCAATAATGGTCCGTACGGACCTCTTTGCTTTAATAATTACTGAATCCCCTTAAAGTCCACAATATTCCCTCAAATCCCGGAAGTAATCATCACTCCCATACATGGTTGGTCCGTACGGACCTTATTGCAGCCTAGTTGGTCCGTACGGACCTTATTGCAAGGGGACACCATAATTACAGAATATTCACCATCATCACATATTCCCTCAAATCGAGGAAAACCAAGATTCTGGTTTACCTATAAGGTCCTTACGGACCTTCTTGCACGAAAATTTTTACTATAAATAGAGGGCTCCCTCTCCTCATTTTGACACCTCCCTCTTCTCTCTTCCTCCCTTAGCCTTCTGGCTCCCCTCTAAGTCCTCTCGAGGCACTCCCGGCCCCTTTCGGATCCTTCCGAGGCCTTCCGAGCCCCCTCGTGGTGCTCCGAAGCCTCCCCGAGCGCTCCCGCGCTGCCCCGAGGCACTCTCGAGGTACTCTGAGGCCCCTCGTGGTACTTCGAGGCCTTTCCTGGTCTTTCCCGAGGCATCCCGGCTCTTTTCGAGTCAAACCGGCGATCCCAAACCACGCCGAAACTCTGCCCGAGTGATCCCTGCGATCCCTACGCACGCCGAACCTCTGCCCGAGTGATCCCTGCGATCCCTACGCACGCCGAACCTCTGCCCGCACGCAGCCTGCAACATCAACTCACGCCGAAACTCTGTCCGCAGACAACCGGTCCCTCCCGAAGCAATCCCGATCCGTGTCGGAACACTATTCCATCCTCAAACACTATTCTCCAACGGAAGACAAACACGAACCAACATTGGTAAGTCTTCCTTCCATTACTATTTCAATACATTTCAATACGTAGTGTACAATGTAGACATCCGATACAGCATGCATTTTTAAAAGCACACACACACACACACACAACAGTTAAAGAATATTAGGGGTATCCAAAAGACTCGTTTTTACTGGCGACTCGGGTGAGCTCTAAGATTCTAATATTTTCTTCCCGAGGAGTCATCTGACCTCCGAACTCAAAATCTCATCACACAAAAACAGTTTATTATTATTTTTAAACTGATGCCCTTTTTCAATGTTTTGGGCTTAATAATAAAAACGGCGTGGCGACTCTACAATGCAAAACACGGCGAGACACCTCCAACATTCACGCAAAAAACGCCGATCAGAATAGAGCCAGATGCCAGGGCGCGAACGCGCTGCCTCTCGGATCCGGGCGAACATTCCCCGAAACGGCGACGAAATGCGAGATGCGCGGGATGCTCCGGGATCCCGGGTAATTTCAGTTGGCGACTCTGCTGGGGACTTTTTGTTTTAAAAACTTTTAAACAAAACAAAAGATTTTTAAAACGATGATGAGGGTCAAACTTTCATTTTACCCCCTTCTTTAACTGTTGTGTGTGTGTGCACGTGCTTCGTTTTTATTTTACAAAAAAAAATAAAAATACAAAAAAAAAATGCATCAATATACATCTGTGCATACATTTAAAATTCTTCAAAAACTTCGTTTTACTCGTAAAAGAATTTTAGAGACCGCACACTACTCGCACCTTTGCCGCTCGGTTACGCCGCACACTACTCACACTCGCCTCGGTTACACCGCACGCTACGCGCACCGCCGCCTCGGATACACCGCACACTACAACCCTTAACCCGGAGTGGTCTCGGTTGCAGTCCGTTTGGTCTTCCTAGGCCTCTCGGATGCGCACGGGATCATTCCAAACATCCCATCCTAGCCAAGCGTCAACCCCGCACGTTGAGTCTTGAGTCACACTCTGTCCGGACTCGGCTGGTTTTTATCCGGTCAGTGTCATACGCCCGGATACATATACCATGCCGGCCATTTTTCGAGTCAAGGCTCGAAACTCAAGATCCCATGCGCAAGCAAAGCGATGAAAGGTCATGCTAAAATCTTGACTCGATCTTGATTTCCGAAGCTACACCTGCACGATGTTCCGTCCTGATATACATCCATGCTCACATGACACCATGTCATCACGCCTTTGATACGTCGCCCATGACAATATGACCTAGCTAACGCCTAACGTCACGGATCCCTTGCGCAAGCAAGGTAAAGAGAGGTCATGCCGAACTCTTGACTTGATCTTGACTCAGTGGCCGGCTCGGTTCACTATTCACATGGCTAACGCATCAAAACGAACATGACAGGCTCGGTCCTTAGGTTCGGTTTTTCTTTTAGGCCGGTGGAAACCGCTTGCCCTATAGGACCCTCGCCCGGGGCTGTCCACCCCGGGATGTCGAAATATAGGTGCAAAACGAGGGGCTTATAGCCGCACAGACGGTCTCCACTGACCCAGGATCTAGCATAGTTGCGAAAAAGAAGAGCAATATTTTCCAACCTACCTAGGACTCTGAGAAAACACGTTTTAAGTAAATTAAAACAACAAAAAAATCATAAATAAGAGAAACGGGAAACCGCATGCCACGTGAGCTTTCCCCTTTTATCCCGTGAGGCTATTCCCGTGTCTAAACCTTGCCCGTCACCCTCCAAATAACCGAGAGTGGTTGAGAATACCCGGAGCCGCCTTTTCGCATCGAGGTCACAAGGTCCGATAGCTCCTTCCAGCTTCAATCTGCTCGCACCGTCCGCTACTCTCCCATGACGGGATCAACGATAACAAAGCTGAGGGAAACGGAACCCCGCCACTAAGGAACCTCCTGCACAATGGAGGAGGTGCCGCGAGCCTTCGAAACCATCAAGAAGCGCCAAGAAGAACAAAGCAAGCTCCGGATCGTAGACACCTTGCGTCTTCGAGGAACAGCAGCTCCCCAACTCCGACGGAACCTTTGTTCTCATAGAGGACGAAGACATACCGCCCGGTTTCTCAAAGCTATCAAGCAAGTTCCGCCTCCGCCAAGCTACGAGATCCCAAAGCAACGCAGCAGCCTCTCGCTCAAAGCTACCCTCAGCGCTGGGCCAAAGCCCGACATGCCCGCCAAGACAGCCAGCTTCCCGGCCCGCACATCAAGCTCGCACTAACAAAGACACATACGTGCTCAAGCTCCGTCCGATCCCAATGCATCTCGGTATCCCCAGATTCAATCCTTTGCCTCTATACGAGCCTCGCAACCACAATCAAAAGTCCCCATGCTTACTGGGGATGGACACATCCCGAGCGGATATCCCGACATCTCAAGCTTGCCACCGCTAGTCTCGCCACTTGGGGCTAACGAATCATTTCCCCAATTCCCAAACACAACCCTTAGCGGACCCGGCAATCACGCCCTCAACTTCAACACCCTGTGGTATGGGTTGGTATACACTCAACTACCTCCCCAAGACTCCCGAATGGCAATTCCATCGCCCAATCCACCTCCATCTTCGGTTTCCGTCCCCGAAAACGGTAACCCACCTCGCATACCGATCCTCACATGGCTTGGCTTATCGAACAAATGAAGGACATGCAAGGCAAGCTAGCTAGTTCTCGGAAGGACTCCCTCCCGCCTACCGATCCGAACAAAGTGGTCCCTCTCCCTCCGAAGTTCGGGATGCCGAAATGGAAAAGTTTGACGGGACGTAATGCCCAAAAACCCACATCGACACCTACGTCCCGGGTATGAGAGCCAAAGGGGCAACCCTCAACAGATGGCATATCACTTTCGCATTCCCTCAAATCCACAAAGACTAAGGTGGTTCCTCAATGTGAAGGCGTAAAACCGCTCCACGTGGGATCGATCAGTGAAATCTTCCCGGAGAAGTACCGCGCCAACCTTGAATGGGAGACAAACCGCCATGACTCCGCAAGCCACCGAACAAAAGGATGACAAACCAGTAGGTGAGTTCTACAAAAGATGGAACTGGAAGCTAAGCGAGATAATGGATCCACTTTCCAAAGAAGAGCAGATGGACATCTTCCATTCCTGCCTCAAGCCATCTTTGAGGACCTTGATCAGCCACCATTTCTATCCGGATCTCCGTGCCATGGTCAACGCCGGACGAAGTTTGAAAAGACTACGAGTCTTCAAAAGGCAACATCAACCCCGCCTCGTCTTACCATTATCGAACAAACCTCGGCAACTTCAACTCCCGCCCGACCAAAGGAAAAGAAGCAAATGAACAAGACACTACATTCAGAACGGAGCTCAAGTGAACCGCGATCAAGTAGCCCCAAAGAATAATAACCCCCCTCGCTTCCCACAGTTCCAGCATTTAGACAACCTTGAAATGCCCTTGGGTCAAGTATTTGAAGCTTTGGTGAAACGAAATCTTCTCAAGCCGCTCGAGAATTTCCAACCGAAGACTCCCAAACCCAACATGGATATGAGCAAGCACCGCGCCTTCCACAACTACCCCGCCACACCACCGACAATTGCTTCGTGCTCAAGCAGTGGTCCAGGGGCTCATTGAGGAGGGAAAATTGGAACGCCCTCGTGGTCTCAATACCATCGAAAATCCATTCCCCCGATTCAACAGGGTAATCTCAATAGCCTTTGACGAAACTCCAAGCGAGAGCATACCCCCTGCAATTTCCAAAACCGTCAGTATGCTGTCCCGCTATGATTGGGAGCGTGAAACCAGAGCCAAAAGGTCTCGTGACCGGGAATTCGTACAAGAACGCCCAAGGGCAACCGTCTCCCTACGATCTTTGCCCCAACCAAGGCATACAAATGGATGGATCGAACGTTCCCCAGAAGAGACTGAGTCAAACGGTAGCACGGGAAGCGGTTTAGCCTTCACAGACGATGACTTGCCGATATGTGAGAATCGGCACAACGAAGCCCTCCTCATCCTCATAAAAATAGAAATGTTCTTCCTCCCGAACGTCTTGATTGATAACGGCTCCGCAGCCAACATCATCGCTTTGAGCACATTGAAACGACTCCGCATCGACCGCTCCCCGATAAGGCCTTCACCTCGTAATCCGAGCCTACGATTCCACCGCACGACCAATCGTAGGAGTCATCAATCCGAGGATCCACTCGACGCACAACCGGAGTCGGTAGAGTTCCAAGTCGTGGAAATCAAACCAACCTTCTCTCGCTTTTGGGACGACCTTGATACATCGATGAAAGCGGTATCATCTACTCTTCACCAATGCGTGAAATTCATCAATGCCAATGGAGCGATCGAAGTGATCCGCGGAAGCGCAGTAATGGCAAGTGCTTGGCCGCAAGCTACGACCCGTAAGAAGGTCCCGACATGACCGAATACTCTTCTCCGCATGAGTCTCCTACCCCGTCCCGCTACGAAGTGGATCCTTACATCCACGCTCTAAGCCGCGACGAGCCGGAAATCGAAGAGCTCATGGGTCAAGATGACAACTCGATATATGCGATCGTGAAGAATGCTTAAGAGAGGATCAAGAGATGGATGCCCTAATGGAGATTGATCGAGGAGTAGACCCTTACTTCGCCGAAAACCCTCTTGCAACCGGCTCATCACCGATCCCCGTACAAGACAACCCTCTAGCCGACACTCGGATCTTACGGGGACAGCCATCACAGCCTTAGTTCAATTCAACATTCCGGTGTCCGACCTAGATGAACAAGGCGCAACCTCCTCCAAGGCTTAATCGGGAAGGAGATATAGCATGCCCTCGAATCGACATTGTAGAATGTCGTCCAAGCAAAGATCCTGCATAAAGAGGCAGCATTCTATGAAAGTGATCAACATCGCAAGAATCAACTCCGACCGCCGAATGCTTCGCCCTCTTAGAAGTAGCCCTCGCCGACTTCTATCATCAAAAACCCCCAAGGACTCGGTGGCAACACTAATGGAGGGACATCATCGGGGGAGCAACCAAAAACCTCCGCGATCCGGTTTGAAATCGAACCGCATGCAAGCTATTTTCCGGACTCATGCCAAGGGAAGATTGGCCACCCGAACCAAAGCACCACTCCCTCTAGAGCTACAAACCCATCCGAGAGTAATGAAGCTCGGTCCAATCCCTCGTCGCCTATAGTCTAGCTTCGAGTCTTGTTGTCTCGTGAATTCACATCTTTTGAAGTCTTTGACGGCTTTACGCCCAACGATTGTGAATCTTTGATCAACAATGTACGCCTTCACGCTTTCAATAAAAGGTCCGACCTTTCTAAAAATCATTTCATTGCATCTTTAACAAATGATGATGTTAACTAATCAAAACAAGCTTAATAACAATTCATCTATACAAAAGGCAAACACATTAATTGAATAAATGCATCAAGCAAACGTTTAAGCATGTTGTCAAACGAGAGAAAACCGGGCCCAAGCCGCCGAGGAGGTTTTAATCACAACGATTTGCAAGATTGCCGAAGAGCCAAAGAGACGCAAGTCCGACGCTATTTCCAAAGACAAACTGTATCTTCCAATACCTCAAGAACGGGAAATCACCTTCATGAACAAGGAAGGCCCACACACGTAAGGGGTCAAAACCAAGAGCATCATGGCCCTAAAACGCCTCGCCTCTCACTTCGTCATCCTCGGGGACATGCTATACAAGAAACGCTACCATGGACCACTCCTACGCCGCATCGCCCAGAAGAAGCAAACAAGTTCATGAACGAAGTCCACAATGGGGCTTGCGGTCCCCACATGAACGCCGTGAGCCCCGATGCAAATCATTCTCAGATGGGCTACTACCGGATCTCCATGGAGGCAGATTGCATCCACTTTGTCCGAAGCCGCGACAAGTGTCAACGCTTCTCCAACCTCAATCATCCGCCGCCCCACGACCTCTACCGCATGACTACACCCCGGCCATTTGCCACTGGGGAATTGACGTCATCGGGAAAATCGCTCCGCCAGCAGCAACGGTCACGAGTTCATCTTAGTAGCCATCGACTACTTCACCAAATGGGTCGAAGCCAAGTCCTACAAGGTACTCACCTCCAAGAAGGTCGCGCATTTCCTCAAGGAAAACATCATCTCGCCGATACGGCATCCCAAATGAGGTCATATCGTACAATGGCTCACACTTCGAGGGGGAATTCGACGCATCACCGGGCCGAATTCAAGATCACACGCCACAAATCTTCTCCCTACCGGCCACAAACAAACGGCGCCGTGGAAGCAAAGAAACAAAACCCTCGAACGGATCATCCGAAAATGACCACCCGAGGACGAGATTGGCCCGAGAAGCCGCACCTTGCACTTTGGGGCTACCGCACACGGGCCGTAATGCCCACGGGAGAAACCCCATTCGCCCCGACATACGGATGGAAGCAATTCTTCCCATTGAACCGGAAATTCCCTCACTCCGAGTGCCGGAAAATGACATCAACGAAGTCGAATGGCTCCGAAGCCGACATGACGAATTGGCTCGCTAGACGAGCGACGACTAAAGGCCATGGAACACGTCCGAGCCTATCAAAGCAGTGATGGCTAGAGCTTTCGACAAGAAAGTCAAGTCCCGAGACATCGTGGAAGGCGACCTTGTACTCAAAGAAAAGCCTCCCACTCGAACCAACCCATCGGGAAAATGGGAACCCACATGGATCGGTCCTTTCGTGGTTCAAAAGATCTTCTCCTGAGGTGCCATGAAGCCGACAGCACCTAGACGGCAATCCCTTCATGAATCCAAATAACGGAAGCAAACTTCGCAGATACTTCGCCCGAAGAAGAACAACTGTGCATCTTCTTGGCACTCCATGTAGTGTCGAACTACGTGCACTGAGCCCTCTAGTCCGGGGAACGTAGGCAACCTTAATTGGTCCGGTCTAAAAATACACAAAAAAGTCAAAAGTTTGAATGTCAATCAAGACCTCCATCAAGCTACGCACTTTTCAAGAACACGCCCCAACGTCACCTTGACCAAGTCAAACGACGGCAGCAACATCAAAAGACATCCAAAGGTCACTCAAAGATCAAACGACTGTCTCAGGTCTGCTTCCAAGCCAGGGGCTTATCTTCGCCTTCACGCGCTTCAAAAAAAAAAGAAGAGAAAGCTCGAGCAAGGGCTCACAAAAAAAAAAAACAAAAATAAAAGAAGCTCAAGCAGAAGCTGCGAAATTGAGGTCAAGAGCCCGACGCCAACAAAGGGCAAGGAAGCTACGGAAATGACCGTCAAAAACGACTTGTCAGGGGATCATTCAACCTCTCGCCCAAGCACAAAGCCTAAGCAAAGGGGATTGCCGCCATGGCCTGCACCGCTTCGGGCCCGCAAATGCAAATGTAAAAGTTCAAAGATGGACGCCGACAAGGTACACAAAAGAAACAAAGGTAAACAAGAGATCTTGCGTCTCGACAAAGCTTTAAAAGTAAATCACAAATCACTAACGGTTACAACTTTTCTTGATGAGTTCAAGCACGGTCTACTCTCAAGTTCACAACATGCTAAAAGACAGCTTAATACATTTAACAAATAATGTGTTTACAATGCAATGAATGTATACCTAGGAGGTCATTCCGCGCCATCCGCGCCATCCGCGCTTGTCCCCTCGCCATTCTTCCCTTTCTTCCCTCGTCCCCGGCGAGTCTTCTTTCGCTCCACGCGAACCAACTCTGCGTCTCTCAGTCCGAGATCAGGGGTCCTCCCCGTAGAGTCAAACAATCCAAGAGCTCTCGTGGCTTCATTCGCCCGTGCTTCGGCTCGGATCTCCTCCCCGCGAGCCCGTAAAGAGGACCTCTCCCCGTCGCCGGTCAACTCTAGTCTCGTAGTCAAACAAAGTGTCTCCCGTCACATCCCGAGGGTCGACTGTGCTTCGCACTCCTAAGGCAATAGCTACTACGGCAACCGGGTCCTGCACCGCTACACGCCGCTCTCCAAAGCCACTTGGGATCGCCCAACACGCCGCTCATACTGTGCCAGTACCGAGTCGTCAATACGACACTCTCCCGACGTCTAAGGAGCACCACAGAGGGAAAGCGGAATACTTCCATACCCTCGTAAAATACAAGAAAGCACCCGAGCCGCCATACAAAGAGGAACTATCTCCGCAGTAGCAAGGTCATCCTGCACCAACAAAGGCTCCTACTTCATCCCAAACCGCCGGAAACAAGCGACGGAATATAGAAGGAGGACCAAGACAAACCTCGGAACTCGACGACACAGACCCTTCCCGAAAGACCCTCCTAGTCTCAATCCTCCAAAGGAACCCACCAACGGATCCGATGCGTACCAAGCCGTGCCATCCATCTCTCCCAGCGTGATCGATCCATATCCAACACAAGAGGTCGCCGAGCAAATGACCACGGACTAAACGACGCCGGAGCCTCGGGCATGGCCTCGAAGTCTCTCTCGCAGCCACAAGGTGAGCAAAGCGGGGCTTCCCTCTCATGAAACGATCCCTGCCGCGACGGTCGATACCATGAAGAGTCTCCCCAAAGACCAACGAGACAATATCCTCTCCAGCTAGCAGTGCCCAACCACATCTAGCAAAGCGCCATCGCAAATGCCAAGGGAGCCGACCAGAAAAGCGTCGCCATCACGCACAAGGCAAATGCGTCCCAAGAGACATCACTCTCATCATCGACCATGAATCGCTCCTAAGCCTCGTAAATGTCAATATGACCCGAATCAAGGATCATGCCCCGCACTTCTTCCAACGAAGTACGAAGAAAGCCTCGCAAGCTTCACGCTCACCGCAAAGACCACCAATCAAAGGAAGCGAGATGGCCTCCACCTCCTGGCCCTCCAATCAAAGCCCGAAAATCCTCAAAAGTGGGCACCATTTCATTGTAGGAGAAACAATACACATGCCTCCTAACATCCTGCAACTTCGCGGCAGCCCGCAACAAATCCCAATCAGAACCAACTCCTTAAAAGACCAAATCGAGCAAAGACGAAACCTTACCTCGAAAGCCCGTCTCGATGCCTCATACGGCGCCGCATCCACGTTTTCACCAAGCTCAAGGAAGTGTGCTTGCCTCTCCCGCGAAAGCCTCGGCAAAATTCTAGGGACGTACGAAGAATCCATGGCAAAAATGGAGGTTCCTAGAGAAAATGGGGAAGAAAGCTCGAAAATGGCCGCAAATGGGGAATGGGAAAAGTCCTACACCGGAAAGCATTTATGTCCTTCCCAAAGCAAAGGTGGTCCGTACGGACCTCTTTGCAATGCAAGTGTCCGTCCGTACGGACCTCTTTGCAACCGTAACCCATTTCCTCAAAGAACAAGCATAATAACCACTGTCCTCGCAGACCTTGCTCCAAACCGCCCAAACACCGGCCAAAGCCATTTCAGCAAACATACACTACCCACAAACGCACTCTCGCCACGTGGCATGCACAAAAAAATAATAATAGCAACAATTTCTAGGACAAATCCCGGAATCACAAAAATGACATTACATCTTAAAATAAAATGCCGTTTGCCATGCAAATACAAGTGTTTTATTACAGTACCCATAAATGTCTCTGTTGCTAAACAAAAAAAAAAAGAGAAGATATGGAAAGAGGGAAAGCAAATGAATACTAATCGACTCCTCAAAGCATCATCATCCTCGCCAAGGTCCTCCAGAGAGAAGTCGGGCATCCCGGTGAACTCGCCCGTCATATCCTCGTCGCCGAGTACCGAGCCCCCGCCGAGGCCGCCACTCAAAGTAATCCGAAGGATCAAATCCGACGAAAGGATCAAAGAAAGAAGGCTCGAGGATCCCTCACCCCGCGCGCCCCGCGAGGGAAGAACTGATAAAAGGGCCGCGCCTCGAAGCTCCCGAAGACGCCCCGCATCCATGCTATGCCGCCCCGCGAAGGTCCCTCCCGCCGTGGCTCCGGCTCGGCTCTCGGTGGAGGAACATCTACGTAATGCCTCGAAGGCATCGGCGTGTACGCCGCACGCACGCGTCGCGAAGACCGGCAAGACATCTTCGACGCCATCTTCTTCGCGAAGGACCTCATCGCCACATAACGGCGAGTCAAGATATCATAGGCTCTCCCCGGACTCCGCACAAGCAAGCACCCAAGGAAACGCTCAAGAATACGCTTATACTCAACAACAAAAAGAGAAAAATACGTAAAAGATGCCAAGATGGAAAAGAGTAAGCACACTCACCGATCTATCAGATCCACTCTAGATGTAGCAGAGCCCGCTCGTCAGACGGGTACAGACACCCTCCTCCTCGATCCGTCCCCACGACATACGTGAAATCCGGCCCCGCATCGGAACCTCTGGGGGAACCTGCGGACCAGCCTCCCTCTCCCTCGCCAATACCTGCGGCGTCCTCAACTTTCTCCTCACGAAGGCCCCATACTCCTCTCCATACAAAATAAACTCCTCGGCACCCACACCGCCAAGGTACCTCTCAAAGTCCAACACATCCATATCCCGGAATCAAGCATCCCAAAAGGAGGGTCCTCGGAGCCACGGGAAGCACACTGGGCCATGCCGCGAAGACCCGCTCTCCCGCATACATGACATCACAAGTCAAGCCCCGCAAAGATCTTCCGCCGCGCCGTCACCTCAGAGCCCTCGAACTCACGCCTCATACCGAGCCCACGGAAACAAAACAAACTCCTCCGGCTACCTCTCTCCAGACGCTCCCGCACATCCCCGTAGGCGATGGTGAGCTTCCCTCGCCGGTCCTCCTCTTCCTCGCCGAGCGGGCCCAGCCCCAACATAGCGGGATACGCCGCTACGGCCCTGTGGATCTCTATCCCACGGAAGCACCGGAAGATCTCGTAGAACCACACCCGTGACAAAAATAGAAAAGGCTCGGTGCAAAAGAAAACGGAGAAACGACAAGTTGCTAAATCAAAACAAAGAATAAACTCATACCTCCAAAGCAAAGTCAAACACAGCCAAAGAACCGGCCACACCCCTGGCTAAACCGGTCCAAGGAGAAGTAGAGCTCGGCCAAGCCCGCCTCGCCCCAAGCGATATCACAAACTCTCCCAGATCAATCAAGCTCTCCAACAGAGCAAAAGGAGCCGCAGCCGCGTGGTTCGAGAACAAAGTCTCGGAAAGTGCAAACCACAAAAGGAGCGCGCTACCAAGCTCCGCCGTCACCCGGCCTGTACTCCCGAACATAGGCCCCGATACCGGCCGTGATCCTCGCCTCCACATCACTATACAACATGCCCAGCCCCTCGCGAGGACGAGGCTCAAAGCCCAGCAGCTCTGGCCAACACATCATCGCCTATCATATCTCTCCACCGCACCGGCCCTCCTTTGAAGGAAAGCCCTGAATCGCAAAGAAAGTCGGTAGGCGTCACCGTCACCTCTCCCTGCCTCGATGGAAGGTGTGGGTGGTATCCCACCAATACTCGAAAGGCCAAGGAAGACGCTCTTGTTCTTCCTCGTGTCGAAACCCCGCTAGGTTCTCTACGAACACACCCAAGCCGTAAGCGTAGACCAGCCTCCCGGGACTCGGCCTACCATCCACGTAAATATCGTGCATCCGCCGCCACAACTCAACAACAGCCTCGAGCGATCCCCGAGTCTTCATCTTCTTGGCCTTCCCACCTATGAGCCCTCATCCCGCAGTAAACACAAAGAAAGGTACGTCATTCACAAGACTTAATGCAAAAGAAAATCAAAAGCATATATATCCCGTCACGAAACACGGCACATATTGCACATACTTTTTACATGCAACTCAAAACATGACATGCATTATACATAATTTTTTCCATGCAGTCCGTCACAAAACACAGCACACACTGTATAGATTTTCTCAACAGAGGGATCAAGCACTACACGACACATTTTCAAAATAAACCGTCACTAAACACGGCACATATTGCACATATTTTTCCCACAAAGTCCGTCACCCAAAAACATGGCACACACGGCATGACACATCTGCATAACAAAAATCCGTCCCTACACGGCACACACTTTCAGACAAAACCCGTCACGAAACACGGCACATGTCACATTTTTTCTACAAAATTTGTCACTACACGACAAACTTTTCTCATAATGTACATACAGAAATAGCATTAGGTACAAAACACCAAAACATGCATTTTCATAGAGAGGCACTTTATTTTCACAAATAAAAGCTAATCTACACATTTCTGCACAAAATGCACATATTCACAAAATTTACATGCTAATTTTCAACAATTCATCAAGAATTTCACAAAAAGCATGGCAAATAACGAAAACCCCAAAAATGCGAAAAACTAAAACCTAGTTCTAGCATTCAAAAAATTCGAGCAAGGAATCGAAACGGAAAGGATTTCTTACCTCCCCGACGTTCCTAGAGCGACGATTGTGCACCTCCGGATTCGGATACAATACATCCGGGTTCTTCGAAGATGGAACAAACGAGATCCAATTTCTTTGGAGCTCCATCCGTTGCTCGACCACTTCTTGACTGCGTTGTCGACGATTCCTTCGAGATCCTTCCGCCATGGCAAGCAATTCAAAGCAAAAATGGAGGATTTTGGTTAACAATGGAGGTTTTTCTCTCCCTCTCTCTCTCGGGTTCACGCACTGAAGAAGAAGGAATGGGGAAGGGCTCGGCGTTTAATCCCAGTCAAAATTTGGGAACTGTAAAAAATCAACTTGGTCTGTACGGACCTCTTTGCATCCCAGGTTGGTCCGTACGGACCTTCTTGCAAGGGAGGGCCAAATTACTTTCATGCCCTTATAATCTTTGCCCCTGGCTGTCCTAAGGCCTATTTCAAAGAAATTCGAAGGCAAGATGGTCCTTAACCCATCAAATTCAAGAACCGGCCGTCAGTGTAAGCCCGAACCTCGCCCACTCCAACGGCAATTCAAGAACCGGCCGTCAGTGTAAGACCGGTCCTTGCCCACTTAACGGCAATTCAACCACCGGCTGTCAGTGTAAGCCCGAACCTCGCCCACTCCAACGGCAATTCAACCACCGGCCGTCAGCGTAAGCCCGGACCTCGCCCACTCAACGGCAATTCAAGAACCGGCCGTCAGTGTAAGACCGGTCCTCGCCCACTCAATGGCAATTCAACCACCGGTCGTCAGTGTAAGCCCGGACCTCGCCCACTCAACGGAAATTCAAGAACCGGCCGTCAGTGTAAGACCGGTCCTCGCCCACTCAACGACAATTCAACCACCGGCCGTCAGTGTAAGCCCGGACCTCGCCCACTCAACGGCAATTCAACCACCGGCCGTCAGTGTAAGCCCGGACCTCGCCCACTCAACGGCAGTTCAACAACCGGCCGTCAATGTAAGCCCGGACCTCGCCCACTCAACGGCAAAACAAGCGCAAGAAGGAGCCAACACCTCCCAGCACAAATCTCAAGGCACAAAACGCCTCCAAAACGCTCAACGACAACGCCAGCACCGGCCATCAAAGTAAGCCCGAGCTCCTTCCCCAGCAAGTCAAAAGGAAGTCGTACAAGACTACATATCCCCAGCACCGGCCGTCATCATAAGCCCGGACTTCGCCCACTCAATGGCAAAACAAGCGCAAGAAGGAGCCAACACCTCCGAGTACAAATCCCAAGGCACGAAATGCCTCCAAAACGCCAAATGGTGAAGCAATCACCGGCCATCATCCTTGCCCACTCAACGGCAACTCAAACACCGGCCATCAAAGTAAGCCCGAAGTCACCCTCTCAGCATGAAGGCCCATACAGGGCCACGATAAATCCCCAACGGATGAACACCGGCAGTCATCATAAGTCCAACCTTCTCCCCAGCGGACAAAGCACGAGGCATCTACACCTCTCGCAATCAAAGCTCAAGGCAGCCATGCCTCCACACCCGCAGTCAGAAGACGACTCAAGTTTTCATACATGACACCACCGCAGCCAGAAGACGATTCAAAGTCCTCACGCATGGCAAACCGCAGCCAGAAGACGATTCAAAGTCCTCACGCATGGCAAACCGCAGCCAGAAGACGATTCAAAGTCCTCACGCATGGCAAACCGCAGCCAGAAGACGATTCAAAGTCCTCACGCATGGCACCAACCGCAGCCAGAAGACGATTCAAAGTCCTCACGCATGGCACCAACCGCAGCCAGAAGACGATTCAAAGTCCTCACGCATGGCACCAACCGTAGCCAGAAGACGATTCAAAGTCCTCACGCATGGCGCAACCGCAATCAGAAGACGATTCAAGTCCTCATACAATCCCCAGCCCGGAAGGCTTTAAACCACTCGGTCCGGAAGACCGTATAAACCTCCACCATCACTATCTCCAGCCCGAAAGGCTTTAAACCACTCGGTCCGGAAGACCGTATAAACCTCCACCATCACTATCTCAAGCCCGGAAGGCTTTAAACCACTCGGTCCGGAAGACCGTATAAACCTCCCAAATCATTAATCCCGGCTCGAAAGGCCTTAAACCACCCGATTAGGAAAATCGTAAAATTTCCATCCCAGGACACCACCACGTCCTCACAATTGACCTCGGCGGTCACCACATCCTCACTATTGACCTCGGCGGTCACCACATATTAGGACACCACCCCGTCCTTATCACTGACCTCGGCGGTCACACGACACTTCAGGGCACCACCACGCCCACATACACTCACAATTTCGCGACCTCTGAACTACGACCAGGCTTGATTCCCGCCAGGGATACGTAGGAATCCTATCACAGGGTCCAGCCATCGACCTATACGGTCACCCAGGACACCATCACGTCCTTACCACTGACCTCGGCGGTCACACAACACTTCAGGGCACCACCACGCCCGCATTCACAAATTCACCACCTCATCCACGCACATAGTTTCAGTCAGAGGACCTCTCCTTTCCTCGTGCACTACAACACTCACCCCACACACGAACTACGACTGTGCTTGATTCCCGCTGTGGATACGTAGGAATCCTATCACAGTGGTCCAAATTTACCGACCTAAACGGTCACACAATAGGACACCACCACATCCTCACACTGACCTCCCCGGTCACTTTATCTCCCAGCACGCGATTCAGATTAGGACCCTTATCTTATCGGTGACCCCACTTCTTTCATAAGTGACATCGTCTAGGGGCTTCTGTAAGTACCCCAATCTGGATCACCCCTTTTCAAGCACATGGGAAGCACCACAGACTCATCAACGCAGTCTCGACGACCTCTGGCACTCAAAACCCTCTCAAAACCCCCAGCTAAACCAAGGGAGGAGCCTTTCGGGATAAAAAGGGACAAAAGGACCTTGGGAATTTTCAGAAATTGAAAAGCAATAATGGTCCGTACGGACCTCTTTGCTTTAATAATTACTGAATCCCCTTAAAGCCCACAATATTCCCTCAAATCCCGGAAGTAATCATCACTCCCATACATGGTTGGTCCGTACGGACCTTATTGCAGCCTAGTTGGTCCGTACGGACCTTATTGCAAGGGGACACCATAATTACAGAATATTCACCATCATCATATATTCCCTCAAATCGAGGAAAACCAAGATTCTGGTTTACCTAGAAGGTCCGTACGGACCTTCTTGCACGAAAATTTTTACTATAAATAGAGGGCTCCCCCTCCTCATTTTGACACCTCCCTCTTCTCTCTTCCTCCCTTAGCCTTCTGGCTCCCCTCTAAGTCCTCTCGAGGCACTCCCGGCCCCTTTCGGATCCTTTTGAGGCCTTCCAAGCCCCCTCGTGGTGCTCCGAAGCCTCCCCGAGCGCTCCCGCGATGCCCCGAGGCACTCTCGAGGTACTCTGAGGCCCCTCGTGGTACTCCGAGGCCTTGCCTGGTCTTTCCCGAGGCGTCCCGGCTCTTTTCGAGTCAAACCGGCGATCCCAAACCATGCCGAAACTCTGCCCGAGTGATCCCTGCGATCCCCACGCACGCCGAATCTTTGCCCGCACGCAGCCTGCAACATCAACTCACGCCGAAACTCTGTCCGCAGACAACCGGTCCCTCCCGAAGCAATCCCGGTCCGTGCCGGAACACTATTCCATCCTCAAACACTATTCTCCAGCGGAAGACAGACACGAACCAACATTGGTAAGGCTTCCTTCCATTACTATTTCAATACATTTCAATACGTAGTGTACAATGTAGACATCCGATACAGCATGCATTTTTAAAAGCACACACACACACACAACAGTTAAAGAATATTAGGGGTATCCGAAAGACTCGTTTTTACGAGGCGACTCGGGTGAGCTCTAAGATTCTAATATTCTCTTCCCGAGGAGTCATCTGACCTCCGAACTCAAAATCTCATCACACAAAAAAAATTTATTATTATTTTTAAACTGATGCCCTTTTTCAATGTTTTGGGCTTAATAATAAAAACGGCGTGGCGACTCTACAATGCAAAACACGGCGAGACACCTCCAACATTCATGCAAAAAACGTCGAGACGGAATAGAGCCAGATGCCGGGGCGCGAACGCGCTGCCTCTCGGATCCGGGCGAACATTCCCCGAAATGGCGACGAAATGCGAGATGCGCGGGATGCTCCGGGATCTCGGGTAATTTCAAAGATGTGGACAATACCTGGCTAACTCTGTGAATTTTGCAGAATATTGGGCCACTGACATTACCCCCTGCTCAAACTTCAGGAACTCTACCTCTTTCTTGTCTTTAGTAATCACGGAAATGAAATGCTCTTTAAATTTCCCAATGAAATTGTCCCAAGTTTGGGGCGTATGGTCCCGCTCCCAACTTTCCTTTAGAATTTGCCACCAATGCTCCGCAGGACCCTCTAGTTTAAGCACTGCACATCTGACTTTCTCTTCATCTGTGCTCTCCATTGCAATAAAGATTTTAGTCATGGCTTCTAGCCACCTCTCTGCAATCAATGGATCTGGATCCCCGTTGAAACTGGGTGGAGATAACTTGATAAAATTTTCTAGCCCCTGTGTTGGCCTTGCCTCAGGTTGCTGCTGTGCTTGACCCTGAGCTGCCATATTCTGAAGGAATACCCGAAACATAGCCATCATCTCAGCGTTCTGGTAACCCCCAGCACCCAAATCACCAATGTTCCCCTGCTCTCTCTGCTGGTCATCACCAGTCCCAGCCATTACAATAATCCCTGCATTAAATACTTGACATCAGATATCACATACTCCCCCTTAGACTAGACATCTACCCTTGACTTCTAGCGAAAGCTCTGATATCAACTGTGGGTGCCTCCCAACTCTCGGACCTATAAACCGTGTCCCAGGATGGAGGGTCCCAAAATACCATTTCCAAAAAAAGCTTTTCTTTACCTTAACTTGAAAAGTATAACACTCCTTTTTCAATACAATTTCAAAATAACCCCTCTACATGGAGGTGATATATAAACCTTCTTTAACAAACACAACTTGTTTTACAAACCATATAACTGGAAAGGCTTACAAAAGCCAACCATAAAACAAACCAATCCCAAGCTGGATTACAACACAACTGAAACATGTTTATGAAAGTTTTATATACAAAACATTTCCCAAAAGAATAACCACCACAATATTCCCAACTCCCCAGACCAACACATACCCTGACAACCAAAAGATGTCCAAACTCCTCTCCGGCCTCACTGGTCCGGTCTTCCTGTTTTAGCGAGATCTAAAACAGTAAAGGGAGAAGGGGTGGGATAAAATCTCGGCAAGCTATTATGTATGCAGCAATATGCCATACAAGATGCAACACATAATCAGGTTGCTCAGTAACACATATGCAACACCAAACAGGTTGCTCAATAACCACATTGGGAAAACAGTAAACACTTTACGTTACCTTTCCCTTTACCTTTTCCATCTGAATCATATGTAGTACTACGGTGGGAGTTATAATCCTCTCATTTTGTGAACTGCTAGTGCATATCCACATCTTATACGACCCCTTTTAGAGATCCATATAAGCTACCTCGCTATCTTGTGAACGGTTCATACCTATCTTCAGAAGCTGTACCCCCTCTCCGTGGCCACAGAAGGGAGTGAATGGTCACAAGTATAAGGAAATCCAAGCACCTTGATGTTGGGATTGGAGTCCTAAACTACAAGGAAGAAAAGGGATCTAAGTCGGAAGAGTTGGTGAAAATCAAGAAGGAGTTTCTGGAGCTGAGGGCGGCCGCGCTAGTGGAGGTGCGCAACCGCGCAGTTGGACAGAGAATGAAGCTTGGCGAAATCCATTCGTGCGCGACCGCGCTGGGTGTGCTGTGCGACCGCGCTCGTGCCGGGGAGGATTTTTCTGCAGCAGATTTTGTTTCCTATTTTGATTAGAACTCTTCTTAATTTTGATTTAGGGCTTCCTTGTATAACTATATAAACATAGATACGACCTAGAACACATTGGTAGTTGTGTAGCAACATATTAGAAGGTGTCTAATAACATATTGGCTTGGCAATTGCCCCTGGACGTAGTTCATGTGTTGAATGAACCGGGTAAACAACTCTTGTGTTCTTGTGTGTGTGCTTCTTCCATTATTGTGCTTGTGGGTGTGTTGATTTCTTGTCTAGATTGCAATGGGGGACCACCAAATTCACAACAACTGGTATCAAAGCATTGGTTCGGAGGATTCAAAGTTTCATTAGTTGATTTTTTGAATCGCGTTCTTGGGGACTTTGGTGAAGCAATCAGATGAAGAACTCAATCGAGAAATTCAGCGGTGTGAATTTCATGTTCTGGAGGACAAGGATTGAAGATTACCTTTATTGTAAGGATCTTCATAAACCCTTGAAGGAGAAGCCCGAAGACATGTCACAAGGGGATTGGGAGACGTTGGATCGGAAGGCGTTAGGAGCAGTGAGGAGTACCCTAACCGACGACGTTGCACGGAACGCTATGGAGGTGAAGACAACGGTGGAGTTGCTACAAACGCTGTCAGACATGTATGAGAAGTCGTCTAATATCAATAAGGTGCATTTGATAAAAAGGTTTGCGAATACGAAGATGTCAGAGGGGCAGACAACGGCAAGTCATATCGGCAGTTTCAAAGGTATGGTGGACCAATTGAAAAGTGTTGATATTACTTTCTCCGATGAAGTGCTAGCTTGTTTTCTACTAAAATCATTGCCTGATAGTTGGGAGGTTACTGTCACAACGATTAGTACGTCGAAAACAACATTGGTGTATACGGAGGTTAGAGATCTCATCCTTCAAGAGGAGTTGCGAAGGAAAGAGAAAAGGGGAGAATCTTCCGTAGATGGGGCTGCACTTAGGGTGGAGAGAAATAGGGGAAGACCGAAAAAGGGGAAAAAGGTCAAGTGCTACAATTGTGGCGAATTAGGTCATATCAGTTATGACTGTCCGGGAAAAGATGGTGGTGCACACGTGGTGGATGATGGTGGAGATGTATTAATCCTAGGAGAGGAGCAGTCGGGTGAAGATTGGGTGTTGGATTCTGGAGCTTCTTGTCATGCTAGTGGGGATGCAGAATCAATGAAGCGGTACAAAACTGGAGATTTTGGGGTTATCTATCTTGGTGATGGTCAACCATTGAAGATCAAAGGTAAGGGGGATGTGATGATGAAGATACCTAACGGGGCTGTTTTACAACTACACGATGTGATGTATGTTCCGGATTTGAGGAGAAGGGTGATTTCTGTGGGACAACTTGACAGTGAAGGGTATGGTGTGTCTTTCATTGGTGGGTCTTGGGAAATCACAAAAGGGGCTAAGGTGGTAGCTCATGGGGTTAAGGGGAAGATGTTGTACTCTACCTACAATGTCGACATTCATTCCAGTGGGAGCAAGAGGCTAAAGAACCGGCCTATTGGTGTAAAAAGGGGAGACATCAAGAAACGGTATGTTAGGGGGGACACAAAGTTGATCAACGCGGTGTGGATGTCCAAGTGCCCTAACAGAGAGCGTATTCAGACCGAAAGCAGACGATGCAAGAAACAAGGTGTGTCCAAGTTTCAAGAGGAAGCATTGCGAGGAAGGTGGGTCTGGAGGGAGAAGGCGAAGTTAGACTTGCGGGGAGAAATCAAGGTAGAAGCTGATTTGGGGAGGCAAGAATCATCTAACACGGAGAGGTTGAAACATCGCTTGGTTTCAACTCGCCTTAGTACTTGAGGAGAGGTGCGGTAGTGTCAAGCCAATATGGGGGGGGGAAATGTGTTCGAAGGTCTTTACTCCGTGGTGGGAGTTGATGGGTGTTTCTATGCTTATTTAGTTTAGTCTCCGGTGGGAGTTTGTTGGGATTGGAGTCCTAAACTACAAGGAAGAAAAGGGATCTAAGTCGGAAGAGTTGGTGAAAATCAAGAAGGAGTTTCTGGAGCTGAGGGCGGCCGCGCTAGTGGAGGTGCGCGACCGCGCAGTTGGACAGAGAATGAAGCTTGGCGAAATCCATTCGTGCGCGACCGCGCTGGGTGTGCTGCGCGACCGCGCTCGTGCTGGGGAGGATTTTTCTGCAACAGATTTTGTTTCTTATTTTGATTAGAACTCTTCTTAATTTTGATTTAGGGCTTCCTTGTATAACTATATAAACATAGATACGACCTAGAACACATTGGTAGTTGTGTAGCAACATATTAGAAGGTGTCTAATAACAAATTGGCTTGGCAATTGCCCCCGGACGTAGTTCATGTGTTGAATGAACCGGGTAAACAACTCTTGTGTTCTTGTGTGTGTGCTTCTTCCATTATTGTGCTTGTGGGTGTGTTGATTTCTTGTCTAGATTGCAACGGGGGACCACCAAATTCACAACACTTGAAATTGTCTATGGCTTAGAACAAGTGAGGTGAAACTCACAAGGTGAGACGAAACTCACAAGTGTTGTCTTTAGTGTTGGCAACACTAACAACAACACATACACCAATTCTAGAAAAAACACAAATCAATGGAAATAAATATAAATTGCAGCGGAAGAATTAAAGCAATACACAAGAATATAATTTTTATCAAGTTATATAAATATATAACTTGATAGGTGCCAAGAAGGCAAGACCTTTCTATTAATAATATAAATTCAATACAAGGTCGAAGAAGTTCCTTAATGATAAACAAACCCTGATATAAGGAACAACATATACACAAATTCTCTCTGAAAATGAACACTCAAAACCTCACAAAAATATAAAAATCTATATGAAATTCTCGAGTGTTGGACTGAGTGTTGCCGACACTTGAATGGCAACACTTGAGAGCAGAATTCTACTTCTTGTGCAGATTTGCATTTTCTGAATTGGATGATCTTCAATGAAGATCCACTGCACTATTTATAGGCCACAAAGTCTTGGAGCCTACTCAAAATGATCAGCAACAACTTGGAGTTTGTTTCCTCCATTTTAGACACTCGCCTCATATGTAGGAGACCTAGTCTTCTCTTGCTTCTCTTGCTTGTACCTCTCAGCTTTGGATGCCTTGTACTCTAACTTGTTCTCCCCCTGAATAGCTGAATAAAATATCTTTTTGCTTGGTCATTAATTAAACAAATAAACACATGTTTATTTGTTAATTTTCTTCCTCTTCTTCGTAACTAACGCCTGGGCAGTTTCTGTTGCTTTTTTCCAGCTCATTTTAAGCAGACTAACTACTGTTATTTAAACATTAATTTCCAAATTTTTATTTGTGAAAAATACAGTAACTATCTCAGTGTTGCCAATTCCAAATGGCAACACTTGTGGCAACACCAGTGGCAACACTGGTTTGCAACACTTGGGACAACATTCATGGCAACACATGATCTTAACATTAACAATCTCCCCCTTAGTTACTGATTTCTTCACAAAATACCAATGTGATGATCTTTACAAAATATTTAGTCAAACTTAACAAAAATACAAAACTGCCACGTGATAGATAGTGACAACATAAACCTTCAGACAATGTTAACATATTTTTCATCAAAGTATCACACTCACACGAGTGGCAACATCAATCTTCAGGCAAATGAAGTCACATAATTTCTAATTATCTCCCCCTTAATACGAAATTAATAACCAAAATAATTATTAAAATCTAAAAACTACCATCCATCCATTCAACAAAAACATCCACCCAAGTTTGAAGAAAATTCCAGCCGAAACAAAGAAAAAAAAACAGAAATTGAAATTGTTTAAGCATTACAAGTCAAAATAAATTATTTTTGTTACCAAACTACCAAAATCAATAACCATTCGAACCAACCACCATCAACCTACATTTTCAGCTCCTTCACCTCCCTCTGCTGTACCACTAGGTCCAGCTCCATCTCCAGCTCCATCATCACGCCTTGGTGGCCGATCTCCCCCTATTTTGGAAGAAATCATATCCACCATTTTCATCATGTCAGTACGCATATCCAACCACCCCTGAATTACTGAGTCAATGTGCTTCACTTGATCATTGAAAAATTAAGAATCATAGCAACATCAACCATAACAGGAGCAGTGTTGCCAGTTTCAGGGGCGACACTTGGGGCGACACTCGTAGCAGGTGTGAGTACCCCGACCCGAACTCATGTTTTTGGGTCCAATTTCCTTCATTTTTGGGCCCATTTAATTTTGGGCTCATTATTTTTATTCATTAATTTTGGGCCTTAGTCACTTCGGCCCATTTTGCTTAAAAGCGAACCGGTGTCATACGACACTACCAATTTTATCCCCAAACATTATTAAATAGGGGATTTTCTTCATTTTGAAAGGGAGGGACACGAACAAAAAAGGGGGGATTTGATTTGCTTTCTCCCTAAGCAATTCTCTCTCTCTCTCTCTCCTCTCTCTCTCTCTAGCCGTAAATCAGAGAGAGAGAGAGCCATAAACGCCATTGTTGGCTCCCCAAATCAGTCGACAACTCTTTCTCCGATCACCCTTCACCGGCAAACACCAAGCATCTCCCTCCACCGTCTTCAAACAACCTAATCCCCTTCAATCTCCATTCATATTTAAACCCATCTCCAAACAACGGTGAGCTCCTCACCGGTCTTCTCCCTCACCGTCAACGCCGAGCTCCCTCACTCCCAAAACCAGTTCGCCGGCGGAAGTCCCTCTCTCTCCACAAAAACCTTCTCTCTCTATACGTAAACAAGGTCGGCGACCACCATAGCCCCCTCCTCAATCGTCTTCTTCCTCCAACAATAACGACAATGGCTCCCTAAATCGCCCTCTCATCCTAAATCGCCCTGCTCATCCAAACCAGCTCTTGGGCTTTCCAAATCAATGCTCCCCTTCTCTCCCGGCCACGGCGGCGATCTGATTCCCGTCAACCAACAAAGCAAATCCCTGCTCCCTATTCTAAACCCACAACAGAGACCAATAAACTCCAGCCAACCTCACCTATCAGCCTCCGGCCATGTTCCAGTCCTTGATGCCACTCCGCTTAGTTCAAGCCGAGCCTTGAAGCTATTTCTGAGCTCGATCTCTTTCTCTGGCTCTGAAGCCGATTTGAAGCTCCTTATACCTAACGTGGTATAAGGATCGTGGATGCTACGAGGGTAATTTCTAATCCCTAAACTCTTCATCTCTCTGTTGTTTATGCCATTTTCATGTTCATCAGTGGGATGCATTGTCTACGTGATTAGAATGGTCTTGCTTTGTTCATACTATGTTATATTTGTGATGTTCACATTCTGAATCTGAACTTGGTGTTTTACCTATGCAATGGTTTGATCAGGGATCTGGTTAAGCTTGTTTTATTTTAGTATCTGAATGTTGTGTCCAGTCTTGTGATAATATTTGTACACTGGATACTTCGGCGAGTGTGGATCGTTCCATATCCACACTCACCCGAATCTCAATCTTGATCATGCTTGTCTGAGTTAGGAGGTGATGGCCCATCATTCATATTTGGCCATCAACGCCATATGATCCTCCCACAATACTCATTTGTTACTTTCGTTGCTTGAGTTAGGAAGTGAGAGTTCTTTAATTGTGACCCAAGAAATGTGGTCATTCACATTGGGTCACTGAAACCCCATGACCTTCCCATAATACTCTTTATTTCATTTTCTTCATTGTTCTAGTTAGCTTCTTAGCTTTAGAATGATATTGGTGGCATGACCACTCTCTTTTGTAAGAGACAGCCTGAGCATGGCTCCCTGTGTCATACGACATCCACGCTCCTGGGTAATCCTGTGTCGTGTGACACCCAAGGCCCTGAGCAGTCATGTGTCGTATGACACCCGTGGCCCTGGACAGACTGCCTCAACCCATTGCCTTGTAATTCATTTTCATTAATTGTAAGTGGGATGTGGCCTCTCACAGTAAAAAGGTTCACAAGTTGTAATCCCTCATTTTAATCAATAAAACAAAGCATCAAATGCATGTTATTACATATATCGTCTCACACAATTGCACACACTTTTGAATGGTCTTGAATGTTGAACATAGAAAGACTCGTCTACGGACGAGGCGTGTTGGGTGAACTCTCAAGTTCTTCCCAACACGTAACCTGACTCCCGGACCTAAAATTCTCTTTAAAGGTTTTTCAATTTTTTCCTTAAAAACGGCGTGGCGACTCCCAAAGATAATTCATATTATCTTTTACATTTTCTTTTTTCGGCGAGCGTTCATTCAGTGGCGACTCCGCTGGGGACTTGAAACCTATTTTCAAAAGTGGGTCAAACTTTCGTGATTGTTCAACATTCACTTCATTCATATATGTGTGCTTTGTTATGTGACATAATATGTGTATAAATGCATTTAGTGCTTTGTTTTATTCCCTCACCTTCCTGGCTTCCTTCTTTATTGCATTAGGTGCTTGGGGCTGATATTTTGCTTTGTGCTTGGAGGCTGGGGCTGGTCCCGGTTTATTGTTCAGATTATGATGTGACTCCTTATGTCACGTGACACAATTGACCTCATCAGTCTTGTGTCACGCGACATAAGTGGTCAAGTTACAGGATTTGATTTCTTTGTACAGGTTGTGATTGTGGGGCAGTTCCCCATGATCAAATTATTGATCCCTGATTATTATACTCTGTGGGGTGTGTGTGTTATTTTCCATTTCATCCCCTTTTCGAAAAAAAAAACAAAACAACTACGAAAAAAAAAGAAAGAAAGAAGAAAAATCTTTTTACAAAAAAAACAAAAAAACAAAAAAAGCAAAAAAATATTTTCCTAGAAAATACCTTCACACTACTCGCACGCTACCCGCACATAGAGTTAGAACCCGGGAGTGTACGGACGGCATCGCGGACAGTGACGTGTTTCGCTTACGCTTGAGCGCCTGAAGTCCTCCTAGCCTATGGAGTCAGCCAACACTTGTCCGTGACACACTTTCTACCGTGACCGGTTGGTTTTTGGCAAAATACTTTTCAAAACATTTTCCAAACTCGGTTTTCAAAATTTTCTCACAAAGTCCGAGTCATACTTTGTCTCCAAAATCTTGGCATACTCTCCCTCTTCATGTCGAAATTACGACATAACTCAACGTGAGTACACATCAAAATCTTGGCATGTCTCGACGTAGGTACATGTCGATTTCTCGATTTGGCTTTGCAAGAGGTCATGACGCGTTTTTGACATGTACTAACGCGAGACCATGTCGAATCTTTTGACATATACAAACGAGAGGTTATGCCGAAATTTCGCCATGAAGCGACGAGAGGCCATGCCAGATTTTCGACTCAAAAAGAGGAGAGGTTATGCCGAATTCTTCCCAGGATTTTACCTGCAAATTGCGGTCTCGTACATTCAAACGTACTTTCGACCCTCTCTCCTCCCGAGTCAAGACGCTGACTTGGATTTGGTTTTGAAAATCTTGAGTTTGACTTGTTTTGACTTGTATGCCCATAGGTCCGTTTTGCCTTTTGATTGGTGGGTTCCACGTGCCCTATATGATCTCTGCCGGGATTGTCCGTCTCGGGAGTGCAATACCGGCGGAACCCACTAGTCCAGGAACAGTGTAGAATGCGAAAAAGAAGGTGTCCCCCTTTTCCAACCATTCTTAGGACTAATAATAATAAAAAAATACTTTTATTCAAACCATTAATAAGATTGTTGCATGAGTCCATCTCCTCCCTCTCCCATACAATCTCAAGGTTCTCTCCTCCGCCACCTTACAAATCACCCCTTCGCCCCTACAACTACGGCAAGTTGGGTGTGCGCTCTCGTTTCCGGCGCTCATTGGTCCATATTCCCGAGGCGGAAGCAGTTCAAGTGCCCGAGTGATTGTTCATCTAATTCGGAATCCAAAATGCTCGGTGCAGAGAAGCTTATGGCCCACCAGCCTGGAAGTTCATATCCCATGGGTCAGCAAAGTGCGAAAGGTGTGTCCATCGAAAAGAGGCGAGCTACCCTTGAAGCCGTTTTTTCTCGCAAACAGGAGGCCCGGTTGCTTATTTAGATTACGAAAGCTAAGGAGAGACGACTTGTGAAGGACATAAAGATTGAGAAGGGTCCTCGCCCCATCGCTGCCAACAGTGCTCTTCCTCCCATCCGAAGTTGATGCAGTCGATCAGTCCTCGTAGGATCTAGAATGTCCACTGTTGGACACGAGTCTGTTAAAGTCCAAGTTGGACCAGTCTTTTCTTTCAATGATAAAAATCTTTGTTTCTCTTCTTGCTAGACTTGAGACATCACTAGCACACCTACGTCACTTAATTGAAATGGTCTTATCCTAGACGATCACTTATGCTGCTCAGCCACTAATGCTCTGAAATGACTCATGTTTAAATTAATCGGAGTGAGAAAATCAATTGATGTCCTTCTCAAATTGGGGCTTACCAACTCCCCATCTTGCATCTCATATGCTCACATCATCTCCATCATCTCGTCGCTCGATGAATTTGCATGAATCTTCCTCAATTAAGCTTAAGCAAGCAATGAAGCCTTAATCTCGTTTAGGTCATCCGGTAGGGATTGTGGTTGAAGCCTTTCACCCATAGGAAAGCCATTACCTTACCCCCACCAAACAATATCCTTTCATTTCAAGATCGGCATGTTTTGAAACCCTGTTTAGCCATCACCTTTGCTCCTTGCTGAGAGAAGTCCAAGCAATGCCAAGAAGTTAGCTTCGAGAATCGGCGGTGCACAAAATATTCAAGTCATGAAGGAAGGACATATATAATCCTTAGCTCCTCAGGAAGCCTTCCAAATTCTAAAAAGAAGGATTTTAAATCCTCACAATCTCAGATATAATCCTCAACTCCTCAGGAGGCCTTCCAAGTTATCAAAAGAAGGATTTTAAATCCTCACAAATCAGCAAGAGTCCTCATCTCCTCAAAGAGGCCATCCCAAATCATCAAAAGAAGGACTTTAGATCCTCACCATTCAGCAAAAAAAAATAAAAAAATCTTCGACTTCTCAGAAGCTCTCCGATGATAAAAAAAAAAAAAAAAAAAAAAAAGAGCCCGAATTCTCGCAAGTTCGCAAAAGTGCTCGATAGCTTGGACTTCCTCTCACCATTACCTTAACCAATCCCAGGCCATCCTCTTGATTTTAGAGGATATTCCCATTTCCTTAACCAATTCCAAGCCATCCTCTCAATTTTAGAGGATATTCCCATTTCCTTAACCAATTTCAAGCCATCCTCTCGATTTTAGAGGATATGCCCATTACCATTACCCTTGCCTTTGACCAAAGTCAAAATTTGACCTCTCATTCTTAGAGGCAATCAATCTTCATAAACATAGATTTCCCAAACACATCCCTGCAAGCCAACCTCTCATCTTTAGAGGTATAGTCAGTAAAAGACCCAGCCGACCTCTCATCTTAAGAGGTCATCCACTTTCAAAATTACCCGATGGCCGATCGAAGCCCGGAAGCCCAGCTACAGTCCCTACCGGATAGTAATTTCATTCCAGTATTTTCGAGATCTAAATCAAGTTAATGCTTCATTGCTTGCCTAAATCAGAGCCAAATCCATCTCGGCTCAAAAGATCATCAATCTAAGATTGTGCAAATTCAATCCATTTATTTGACACTTCATGTGAGCATATTTCATTTCTATTCCTCAAACACTTGCCGTGGATGTCCCACTGGGGCTTCGCATCCGTGTCTTTCATCGACACTCCAGGAGGACATGTTTTTCAATTCTCCAAATCCTCAAAATTCTCAAAGGTCCTCAGATCCTCGAATTTTAACATTCATTATCTTTTCAATCGGGATAAGCCCGAACTACGGCGACTTGAGCTCCTCATCAGGAGGGGAACGTAGGCAACCATAATTGGTCCGGTCGAAATCACAAACAAATCCCAGAAAATCCGGTCTCATCAAGGACCGCCCCTATACACTTTCCATCCTTTCGAGTTCGATCCTCGATATCAGTTGGTTTTCTCCTCGTGATTAATCAAAATATTTGTCCATATCAGGATTAGTGTTTGAATAACCCGAACATCAATAAAGGGTTTTAAGCAGCCTTGTGATCATCACGAATAAGATAAGTTTTCAAGTGTCTCGACAAGTCTTCTCTTTCTACATCATAGGAAGATAGAGCCAAACACTGTTTTCGGTCAGCAGGGGCTTCCATACACTTTTCCACACCTTGCAATGTTTATACTCTCCCAAAAGAGTCAAACCCAAAAGCGAGAGTGTCATACATGAATTCAGGATCCATTCCCACCTTCGAGAAATGTGCACCTGCACATATACATTTCCGAGTCTTGTCCAGCGACTGATTGACTACGTTATGAAATGATAGGTCTCCTCCTCGACCACAAGATGACTCTGTCTGCAATAGGAATGCATTGGATCTCTCCAAACTGGGGCTTTTGTTAAGCTGTTCTCTCAGGCTCTCTTTACCAGATCCCCTCCGGGTTTGCTTTGCATCATCAACTGGGGCTTCGCCATGGTCACCTCATCAAGATCTGGGGCTTCGCCTAGTCATCCCTTCAAAGCCAGGATCATTCTTTGCACATGCTCTGCTGCTTGCCGTCTCAGGCACGTGATACACCTTGTCCTTATCAGCAACAAATCAATCCGCTGCAATCAGTACTCCCGGGAGCATCCCCGACTTGCCTAGCTGCGCCATATCATCCATCACTCATACATTTCCCCACCTCATGGGAGAGGGTCCAACCCATACATCATCATATACACATTCATCCCATACACAATCCATCATATCATAATTGCTATACACATATCCGCTTGTCAAGCTTTGCAAAAACCCTCACTTCCCTTCCATCCCCAGCTGAGATGGACTTGTGCAACAAAATGTTAATAATGCATAAGCAGAATTTCAATAATCGAATAAAATGCAAAATGCCTAGAGTGTTGTGTTTTTCCCCACAGGGTACAATAATCAGGTGATCATAATCTGATCATGGGGATTGCTCCTCAAATCACAATCTGGACAAAGAGTTCAAATCTTGTAGGTGGCACATTCTGCCTTTACCATCTTCATCAGTCTTTTCTTAAGACTTATCAGCATCGCTTGAAAAAGCTTCAGCCGCCTCAGTCTCCAGGCAATGCTCGTTGAAAAGAGTTTCAGCTGCTTCAATCTCCAAGCATTAGGGCTCTTTAGCCTCATCTTCAAAAGCCCGTACTCATGGGCAGATTATCTCAAAAAGTCTCAACATGGGCGAACCACCACCAAAAGCCCATCCTTATGGGCAAGTCATCATAAAAAGCCCGTTCTCATGGGCGAATCACCACCAAAAGCCCGTTCCTAAGGGCAAATTATCTCCAAAAGCCCGTTCTCAAGGGCAAACCTTCACAAAAAGCCCATTCTCAAGGGCAAACCATCTCCAAGAGCCCCTTCTCAAGGGCAAACCTTCACAAGAAGCCCATTCTCAAGGGCGCTTCATCATCAAGAGCCCATTCCCACGGGCAGATCATTACCAAGAGCCCATTCTCAAGGGCGCATCATATCAATAGCCCGTTCCCATGGGCAGATCTTCGCAAAGAGCCCGTTCTCAAGGGCGCTTTCATCATCAAGAGCCCATTCTCACGGGCAGATCACTACCAAGAGCCCCTTCCCACAGGCAGCTCATCATCAAAAGCCCATTCTCAAGGGCGCTTCATCACCAAGAGCCCATTCTCACGGGCAGATCATTACCAGGAGCCCCTTCCCATGGGCAGCTCATCATCAAAAGCCCGTTCTCAAGGGTGCATCATCATCAAAAGCCCGTTCTCATGGGCATATCTTCACAAAGAGCCCGTTCTCATGGGCGAATCTTCACCAAAAGCCCTTTCTCATGGGCACGTCTTCATCAGAGTCCCCTTGTTGGACGAAAAATCATCAACAAAGACTGTCCCTTACACGGCGAACCATCCCTCAAGACCAAGAATAAGCGGGTCCAACCCCCAAGACAAAAAATCATTGGGTCCACCCCTCTTGCCAAAAATTCTCGGGTCCGTACCCTCCACAACCATCAGCCATAGCATCAATCCCTCTGGCAGCTACAGGTAAGCACAACACAGGTATGAAAGCATATCTTAGTCAACTACTTTTCTAAAAGGCATTAGCAAATCCGCGGGATGACTTTCCAAAGAAAAACAGTCAAATTCGCGGGGTGATTTCCCAAAGAAAAACAGTCAAATACGCGGGGTGACTTCCCAAAGAAAAAACAGTCAAATTCGCGGGGTGACTTCCCAAAGAAAAACAGTCAAATTTGTGGGTGACTCCCAAAAACAGTCAAATTCGCGGGATGACTTCCCAAAAAAAACAGTCAAATTCGCGGGGTGACTTCCCAAAGAAAAACAGTCAAATTCGCGGGGTGACTTCCCAAAGAAAAAACAGTCAAATTCGTGGGGTGACTTCCCAAAGAACAACAGTCAAATTCGTGGGTGACTCCCAAAAACAGTCAAATCCGCGGGGTGACTTCCCAAAGAGAAACATTAAAATTCGCGGGGTGACTTCCCAAAGAAAAAACAGTCAAATTCGCGGGGTGACTCCCCAAAGAAAAACAGTCAAATTTTCGGGGTGACTCCCCATCAAAACAGTCAAATTCGCGGGTGACTTCCCAAAGAAAAAGTCAAATCGCGGGTGACTCCCAAAGAAATAGTCAAAATCGCGGGTGACTCCCCAAAAGAAAAACAGTCAAATCATCGGGGTGACTCCCCATCAAAACAGTCAAATTCGCGGGTGACTCCCAAAGAAAAAGTCAAAACCTTCGGGGTGACTCCCCATCAAAACAGTCAAATTCACGGGTGACTCCCAAAGAAAAAGTCAAATCATCGGGGTGACTCCCCATCAAAACAGTCAAATTTGCGGGTGACTCCCAAAGAAAAAGTCAAACCTTCGGGGTGACTCCCCATCAAAACAGTCAAATTCGCGGGTGATTCCCAAAGAAAAAAGTCAAAACCTTCGGGGTGACTCCCCATCAAAACAGTCAAATTTGCGGGTGATTCCCAAAGAAAAAAGTCAAAACCTTCGGGGTGACTCCCCATCAAAACAGTCAAATTCGCGGGTGACTCTCAAAGAAAATGTCAAATCATCGGGGTGACTCCCCATCAAAACAGTCAAATTCGTGGGTGACTCCCAAAGAAAAAGTCAAACCTTCGGGGTGACTCCCCATCAAAACAGTTAAATTCGCGGGTGATTCCCAAAGAAAAAAGTCAAAACCTTCGAGGTGACTCCCCATCAAAACAGTCAAATTTGCGGGTGACTCCCAAAGAAAAAAGTCAAATCATCGGGGTGACTCCCCATCAAAACAGTCAAATTCGCGGGTGACTCTCAAAGAAAAAAGTCAAATAATCGGGATGACTCCCCATAAAAATAGTCAAATTCGCGGGTGACTCCCAAAGAAAAAAGTCAAATTCGCGGGTGACTTCCCAAAGAAAAACAGTCAAATTCGCGGGTGACTCCCAAAGAAAAAGTCAAATTCGCGGGTGACTTCCCAAAGAAAAACAGTCAAATTCGCGGGGTGACTTCCCAAAGAAAAACAGTCAAATTTGCGGGTGACTCTCAAAAATAGTCAAATCCGCGGGGTGACTCCCAAATACAGTCAAACTTAGGGTGACTCCCAAATACAATCAAAACCTCGGGTGACTCTCAAATACAGTCAATCTTCGGGGTGACTCCCCTTGGAACAGTCAATCTCGGGTGCAAACACCCATCTTCAGGGTGACTCCCCATTCAACAGTCGATCTTGGGTACAAACGCCCATTTTCGGGGTGACTCCCCTTGGAAACGTCAATCTCGGGTGCAAACACCCATATTCGGGGTGACTCCCCTTGGAACAGTCAATCTCGGGTGCAAACACCCATATTTGGGTTGACTCCCCTTGGAACAGTCAATCTCGGGTGCAAACACCCATATTCGGGGTGACTCCCCTCATACACAGTCAATCTCGGGTGCAAACATCCATCTTCGGGGTGACTTCCCTCATACACAGTCAATCTCGGGTGCAAACACCCATCTTCGGGGTAACTCCCCTTTGAACAGTCAATCTCGGGTGCAAACACACATCTTCGGGGTGACTCCCCTCGGAACAGTCAATCTCTGGTGCAAACACCCATCTTCGGGGTGACTCCCCTCGGAACAGTCAACCTTGGGTACAAACGCCCATCTTCGGGGTGACTCCCCATTCAACAGTCAACCTTGGGTACAAACGCCCACCTTCGGGGTGACTCCCCATTCAACAGTCAACCTTGGGTACAAACGCCCACCTTCGGGGTGACTCCCCATTCAACAGTCAACCTCGGGTGCAAACACCCATCTTCGGAGTGACTCCCCTCGGAACAGTCAATCTCGAGTGCAAACACCCATCTTCGGGGTGACTCCCCTCAGACACAGTCAATCTCGGGTGCAAGCACCCATCTTCGGGGTGACTCCCCTCAGACACAGTCAATCTCGGGTGCAAACACCCATCTTCGGGGTGACTCCCCTCAGACACAGTCAATCTCGGGTGCAAGCACCCATCTTCGGGGTGACTCCCCTTAGACACAGTCAATCTCGGGTGCAAACACCCATCTTCGGGGTGACTCCCCTCGGAACAGTCAATCTCGAGTGCAAACACCCATCTTCGGGTGACTCCCCATCAAAACAGTCAAATCCTCGGGTGACTCCCCATCGAAACAGTCAAACCTTGGGTACAAAGCCCCTGACCTTTCATTAGCGCCATCTTTGACGAACTACGATTCGGCTTGATTCCCCCACGGGATACGTAGGAATCCTTTCCACAAAAGGTCCAGCCACTTGACCATCTTGGTCATCTCTTTCCCCGCCATTCGTGTTCGGCTCGGGATTCTCATTTTTATCGACGACCCCACTTCCCGTGGAAGTGACGTCGCCGAGGGGCTCTGTGAGTACCCCGACCCGTACTCATGTTTTTGGGTCCACCTTCCTTCATTTTTGGGCCCATTTAATTTTGGGCTCATTATTTTTATTCATTAATTTTGGGCCTTAGTCACTTCGGCCCATTTTGCTTAAAAGCGAACCGGTGTCATACCACACTACCAATTTTATCCCCAAACATTATTAAATAGGGGATTTTCTTCATTTTGAAAGGGAGGGACACGGACAAAAAAGGGGGGATTTGATTTGCTTTCTCCCTAACCAATTCTCTCTCTGTCTCTCCTCTCTCTCTCTAGCCATAAATCAGAGAGAGAGAGAGAGAGAGAGCCATAAACGCCATTGTTGGCTCCCCAAATCAGTCGACAACTCTTTCTCTGATCACCCTTCACCGGCAAACACCAAGCATCTCCCTCCGCCGTCTTCAAACAACCTAATCCCCTTCAATCTCCATTCATATCTAAACCCATCTCCAAACAACGGTGAGCTCCTCACCGGTCTTCTCCCTCACCGTCAACGCCGAGCTCCCTCACTCCCAAAACCAGTTCGCTGGCGGAAGTCCCTCTCTCTCCACAAAAACCTTCTCTCTCTATACGTAAACAAGGTCGGCGACCACTATAGCCCCCTCCCCAATCGTCTTCTTCCTCCAACAATAACGACAATGGCTCCCTAAATCGCCCTCTCATCCTAAATCACCCTGCTCATCTAAACCAGTTCTTGGGCTTTCCAAATCAACGCTCCCCTTCTCTCCCGGCCACGGCGGTGATCTGATTCCCGTCAACAACAAAGCAAAGCCCCGCTCCCTGTTCTAAACCCACAACAGAGACCAATAAACTCCGGCTAACCTCACCTATCAGCCTCCGGCCCTGTTCCAGTCCTTGATGCCACTCCGCTTAGTTCAAGCCGAGCCTTGAAGCTATTTATGAGCTCGATCTCTTTCTCTGGCTCTGAAGCCGATTTGAAGCTCCTTATACCTAACGTGGTATAAGGATCGTGGATGCTACGAGGGTAATTTCTAATCCCTAAACTCTTCATCTCTCTGTTGTTTATGCCATTTTCATGTTCATCAGCTGGGATCTGTTAATCTGTGATTAGAATGGTCTTGCTTTGTTCATACTATGTTATATTTGTGATGTTCACATTCTGAATCTGAACTTGGTGTTTTACCTATGCAATGGTTTGATCTGGGATCTGGTTAAGCTTGTTTTATTTTAGTATCTGAATGTTGTGTCCAGTCTTGTGATAATATTTGTACACTGGATACTTCGGCGAGTGTGGATCGTTCCATATCCACACTCACCCGAATCTCAATCTTGATCATGCTTGTCTGAGTTAGGAGGTGATGGCCCATCATTCATATTTGGCCATCAACGCCATATGATCCTCCCACAATACTCATTTGTTACTGTCGTTGCTTGAGTTAGGAAGTGAGAGTTCTTTAATTGTGACCCATGAAATGTGGTCATTCACATTGGGTCACTGAAACCCCATGACCTTCCCATAATACTCTTTATTTCATTATCTTCATTGTTCTAGTTAGCTTCTTAGCTTTAGAATGATATTGGTGGCATGACCACTCTCTTTTGTAAGAGACAGCCTGAGCATGGCTCCCTGTGTCATACGACATCCACGCTCCTGGGTAATCCTGTGTCGTGTGACACCCAAGGCCCTGAGCAGTCATGTGTCGTATGACACCCGTGGCCCGGATTGCATCGCCTCAACCCATTGCCTTGTAATTCATTTTCATTAATTGTAAGTGGGATGTGGCCTCTCACAGTAAAAAGGTTCACAAGTTGTAATCCCTCATTTTAATCAATAAAACAAAGCATCAAATGCATGTTATTACATATATCGTCTCACACAATTGCACACACTTTTGAATGGTCTTGAATGTTGAACATAGAAAGACTCGTCTAGGACGAGGCGTGTTGGGTGAACTCTCAAGTTCTTCCCAACACGTAACCTGACCCCCGGACCCAAAATTCTCTTTAAAGGTTTTTCAATATTTTCCTTAAAAACGGTGTGGCGACTCCCAAAGATAATTCATATTATCTTTTACATTTTCTTTTTTCGGCGAGCGTTCATTCAGCAGGGGCAGCCAATGGAGGAGCATTTGTAACCAAAACCCATGGCAAATCTCTGTGCCTATCACCCTCACTAAAGTGTTTGCTAATTCTGTAATAGACTAGCTGTTCAGAGATAGAATCGGCATTCCAAGGCTTAAGGTTTTGGTACATAAGAACTTTGAAAATAAGGGAAGGGAAAATGAAGGAGGAAGTCTTTTTCTTCTTGGCCCATGCAACTAGGTGAGCAAATACTAGTCTCCCAAAGTTAACTCTTTGTTTCTTGCCTAGTTTGTATAACAAATTAGCTTGCTCAAAAGTGACCGTGTTCTCGTTTGCCGTAGGAAGCCAATTTGTTATACATATCTTGTGGAGCACGCTAAACAAAGAAGTGAGATGGGTAGACTTAAAATGATCAGTCCAAATGGTAATTCTCCCTCCAGTTAAAAAGGTGGCTAAGGCATTAGGATCAAATTCCAAACTCTCATCTTCGACATTAGGGAGGCCGAATGTTTTGTTGATGATCAAGGGATTAAAATCATAAATATTGCCCCTAACAAAGATCTTTCCATAATGAGGGGTATTCCTATCATCAATATTCTCCCTAAGATGAGCATAAAAATTCCTAACCACACTTTCAATGTAACCAGACACTTTCACAATCGTAGGTAAAAAGTTTCTATCTTCCAAAAACTGATACACTCCTAACTCCTTGAATTGAGTCACATACATATTTCTTTCATTCAGAATTTTCTTATCAGAATCTTGAAAAAACTTATGTAAGCTTGAATCACTATAAAATTCCTCGAAAAGAAATGGACGTTCATAATACCCAAATGACTCATAATCTGACTTTGAATCCTGAGAGGGAGTAGGAGTGTGTACCTCAGGCCATGAAATAGGAGAATACGATGGAGAACTTGACAGGGCTTTGGTCTTGGCAGCAGGTGTTGCTTCAGTTGTTGCCATTGGATTGGCAACACTTGGGGCGATACTGGCAGATATTTTCTGTTTCTTCACTATCTTGGACTGAGCTTCAGCAAGGGTTTCCTCATCTTCCATCCAAGCTTCCTCATCCTCATCAGAAGATGATGAGGGCTTCTTAGTTTCTTTAAAAGCTGGGTCCGAACCTTCCTCGGATGAAATGTTGAGTGAAGAGCTTGAGCTATCCTCCACATTGACAGGATCATCAGCAGTGTTGGAAGGTATCTTGGACCTAAACAACGTCTTGATCCTTTCAGATTGACGACGCACACCACCCCTAAATGACGAAGAGGCATCAACAGCCTTTCGTTTCTTGGATTTCTTTTGAGGGGCGAAGGTGAGTTCTACGGAGGGGGTAGCTTCTGGAAGGTTGATAGGAATGGGAATTTGAGATGGATCATAGACAACAATGTCTAAAGATGGTGAGGTTGAGGGTGTGGCTGATAATGTCACAGGGGATATTTCCATGGGAACGACGACATTGGAGGCAACACTTGAGGGGGCTAAGGGCGAAATCTTCATGGGAGAAGAAATTTGGGAAGAATTTTTAGGACTTGCCATGGAGGATCGAAAAAGACGAAGAACAGGGGAGAGGGTTTGAGGTTTCCGCCTAGAGAGAGAGAGGGATACGGGAAGAGAGAGAGTGAGAGAGGGTTTAGTGAGGAGGGGTTTTGTTGAGGAATAATGAGGGTTATTAAGTTGATTTGACAACTTCAAATTAATTTAAAAAAACCTTTTATCCAAAACACATCCCAACAAACTCAGCCAAGTTATCTGCCATTTTGAAAAAACATATTTTTTTTTAATTTTTATAATTTTTAATAATAACTAAACATAATTTTAGTAATATCCATAAAATTGTGTTTTTCAAAATTCAAAGAGATGAATTTTAAAAAATAGATATTACAAAATTACACTTAGTTTGACAAAATAAATATTTTTGCTAAAAACCTTTTAAATTTCACAAACTCTAAATATAAGAAAATAGACTTTTGGAAATTTAAAATTTAATTAACAAAAACAAAAAATAAGAAAATAAAAAAAGTAATGTAGCATCTACTAATGTGTTACTAGCAATGTTGCGTAACACACAAGGCAACATTTTAAAATAAAATCCCCTTAATATATATTTTTTTTTCAATATATATAACTTATCATTCCTTAGGCAATTTTTAAGCAAGCTTTACACATTCTTTATTTACAAGGAAGCATCGTAGTAGCGAGCTTCCTGCCCCGAGTTTTTTATAAACGTGTAAAGCTATATGTAGTAAGTTTTATACCTTTCAAGTAGGGTACACTGTAGTAGCGAGCTCCATGTCCCTAATACTTAGTATAAAACAACTACATTATACTCTCTTTGAAAATATTTTAACACGCTTTGCCTCTTTTTTTTTTTTCAATATCAACATAATATAAGTGACTTTGTCACTTTAAGCACAAAGGGGTATTTTATATAAAAAATATTAACCTATAGTATATACACATACTAGAACAAAAATGTCAGTAAATGTCCCCCATTTGGGATTAAACTAACTAATTTTTTTTAAAAATAAATAATAATATACAACAAATACAGAGTGTTGCTGTCAGTGTTGGCAACACTGACGGCAACACTTGAAACATCAGATTTATAGAAAGCATAACCCAAGAGATTTTTTCAAACTTGAAAATCTCTCATGGTCTAAGGCTTTGGTCAAAATATCAGCAAGTTGATGTTTTGTATCAATATGCTCTATTTGGATCAATTTCTTTTCTACTAAATCTCTCAAAAAATGATGGCGGATATCAATGTGCTTAGTGCGTGAGTGTTGTACAGGGTTTTTGGAAATATTTATAGCACTCAAATTGTCACAATACATGGTCAAGATATTACTATCAAGACCATAGTCGTCAAGCATGTGTTTCAACCATATCAGTTGTGAACAACAACTCCCGGCTGCCACATATTCAGATTCAGCAGTCGAGAGAGAGACACAGTTTTGCTTGCGACTGTACCATGACACTAGATTATTACCCAAGAAAAAACAACCCCCACTAGTGCTCTTTCTATCATCTATATCTCCTGCCCAATCAGAGTCACTAAAACCAACTAAGTTGGTATTAGTGTCTTTGGTGAACCACATTCCCAATTCACTTGTCCCAGACACATACTTGATGATTTTCTTGACAACATTTAGGTGAGAAATTTTAGGAGTGGATTGATATCTAGCACATACACCTACGCTGAACATAATATCGGGACGACTGGCAGTAAGATAAAGAAGACTACCTATCATGGATCTATACAGAGTTGGGTCAACATCCTCCCCTGCCTGATCTTTGGTTACCTTAAGAGATGATCCCATAGGTATTTTAAAACTCTTGGCACTCTCCAATCCAAATCTTTTCACTAGACTCTTAGCATACTTGCTCTGAGTGATAAAGATTCCATCATTTGACTGTTTCACCTGCAATCCTAGGAAATAATTAAGTTCTCCTATCATGCTCATCTCGAACGTTGATGTCATAGCTTCCACAAAATTTTGTAAACATGTTTTAGATGTGGAACCATAAACTATGTCATCAACATAGATCTGAGCAATGACAAGCTCTTTATTTTCCCTAAGAATAAATAATGTCCTATCGGCTTCTCCTCTAACAAATCCATATTCAAGAAGGAAACTTGTTAGACACCCATACCATGCACGAGGAGCTTGTTTCAAGCCATATAAGGCTTTATCAAGTCTGTATACATGGTCTGGGTGGAATGGGTCTTCAAACCCTTTAGGTTGCTCAACATAGATCTCTTTATCTAAGTACCCATTCAAGAAAGCCGCTTTGACATCCATTTGGTGCAATGTGATTTTGAGATAACAGGCTATAGCAAGAAGAAGTCTTATTGACTCAATTCTAGCCACAGGTGCAAAGGTCTCATCAAAGTTGATTCCTTCCACTTGTGTATAGCCTTGAGCCACAACACGAGCTTTATTACGAAAAATATTACCCAATTCATCAGATTTGTTTTTGTAAATCCATTTAGTTCCAATAATGTTAGTATTTAAAGGACGTGGAACTAAACACCAAACCTCGTTACGGGTAAATTGTTCAAGCTCTTCTTGCATAGCTTGAATCCAGAATTTATCATTTAAAGCCTCAATCACATTTTTTGGTTCAAGAGAGGAAACGAAACGAGTGTTTTACCTAAGAGTATGTGGAGGACATACACACATACCTAACCATATTTACGTAGTCTGCTTGGCTCCCTTATTTCTTGTTCGAACCCCTTCATTAACATCACCAATTACTTGAGTAATGGGATGATAATTTCTAATACGAGTGGGGATCTCTCCGCCTTGATGGTATACCAATCCATTTTCTTCTTCGAGTCGCTCTCGGAATTTCCGATAGCTTGTTCTGTTTTTCCTTGTGTTGCCTGAGTGTTGCCATTTCGGGGCAACACTCGGGGCAACACTTGAACCTGTACGCGTAGTATGATCGCATTTCTGTTCGACCCTCTGTTTCGACTTCTTCCGCAAGGTCGAGGTATATCATCACCGGTTCTCTGTAGCACTCAAGTAATCGTTAAATTCAATATTTACCGATTCTTGAATCACTTTTAACCTCAAATTATAGACTCGATAAGCATGACTGTTTTGAGAGTAGCCCAGAAAGATGGCTTTGTCACTCTTGGAATCTAGTTTTCCTAAGTATTCCCGGTCATTTAAAATATAGCATAAACACCCAAATACGTGAAAATAGTGAACCGTAGGTTTCTTTCCATTTAAAATCTCACAGGGTGTCATAGTAGTACCGGGTCTTAAAAAAACTCTATTCGTAGTGTGACAAGGTGTGTTTAATGCTTCGACCCCAAAACCTTTAGAAATATTTCTAGCAATTAGCATAACACGAGCCATCTCCATTAAAGTCCTATTTTTCCTTTCAGCAACACCATTTTTTTGTGGTGTTTTGGGTGCTGAAAATTCATGGTGTATCCCCTTTTTACTACAAAATGTAGCAAATGAGATGTTTTCAAACTCTCTACCATGATCTGACCTTATTCGAAAAATAGGAGAACAAAACATGTTTTTGATTTTAGAGACTAAGTGAGTAAATTTATCAAAAGTTTCAGATTTTTCTCTTAAGAAATACACCCATGTAAATCTAGAAAAATCATCAACTATCACATAAACATACTTCTTACCTCCCAAGCTTTCTACCTCAATAGGACCCATCAAGTTCATATGTAGAAGCTGAAAACAATGTGTTGTTCCTGAGTGTTGCTCATTGTGTTGTTCAACACTGTGAGCAACACGAGTTTGCTTACCCTTTTGACAGTCACCACACATCACGGTGTCTTTGAGGTTTAGTTTAGGAACACCTTTGACGGCATTATGTTTGATAATCTTCTCAAGATTCCTATAATGAGAATGACCTAACTTTTGATGCCATAACCTTATATCATCAAGTTTTGTCAAATTGCACACTGATTTATTACCAACCAGGTAGCAATTATCACTTGATCTTATTCCAGTCATGACACAAAAGTTAGTATTATCAAACACTTCACAAGTATTTTTATTGAATTTTACCTCCAAATTGTCATCACATAGTTGGCTAATGCTAATTAAATTAGCAAGTAAACCATCTACGTGCAAGACATTTTTCAAAGGAGGAAAACCAACAATATCCAGTGTTCCTTTACCAACTATTTCACTCTTGCCTCCACCACCATAAGTCACTGAGCCTCCTTGAATAGGTTGGTACTCTGTTAGGAATGATTTTGTACCCGTCATATGACGTGAACAACCACTATCAAAGTACCAAGTTCCTGCAATGTTAGTCCTTAAAGCTGTGTAAACAACATAGCATTTCAGTTTTTCCTTGGGTAACCAACCCTTTCTTGAAAATCTGGATTTCTGTTCACCAGTGTTGCCAAGAGTGTTGCCCTGAGAAATTGGCGACACTTGAGGCAACACTTGAAGACTGGACATTTTCTTTTGAAGGAAAAAGCAATCTGATTTTATATGTCCAGCTTTGTGACAGTATCCACATTCATTGGATTGATCAGGAGTATCACTAGGAGTGCTACCCTTTTCCTTGACACGCTCTTTTACAAAACAATTTTTAGTTTCAACATCAAACAAGGAAGAGGTAATACTTTTAAGTGATTCTTGGAACCCAAGACCAGCTTTTAGAGGCTTCCTCAAATTGATTATTTCATCCAATTTGGATGAACTCGTGTTGAGTTTTTTGAAGGTGGATTCGGCTAGGTTGAGTTTGGCCTTTATTTTATCAAGATCCAAGTCTCTCCTACTGAGTTGAGCTTCTAGCCGAGTCAAGGAGTTCTTAAGATCCTGATTTTCCTTTTTCAAGAAAACCACCATCTTGTTCTCCTTTTTCCATTCCACGATGAGAGATTTATAGAGGTTTTTTAATTCAAAAAATGAGCTCATCTTTATCAAGATCATCCTCTATAAACTCCTCTGAATTTAAATCAGTAGAACCATGCAAATTAAGATCATTTAAAGAATCATACCTGCTGAGTGTTGTGCCAAGTGTTGCCAATTCCTGGACGACACTTGGGGCAACACTTTTTGAAGAAGTCATCAATGTTGTGTCAAGTGTTGTCAAATCTGGAACAACACTTGAAGTAACACTTTCTGTCGAAGGTAGCTCCTCTACCGTGGCCATCATGACCACTTGATCCGTCTTTTCTTCTTTCTCCGTTCCTTCCTCCTCTCCATCACTAAGAGATACCCACAAATTTTTGCCCGCCTTTCTCAAGGTGTTAGCACATTCGTTGGCATAGTGACCCCAACCGGAACAAGCATGACATTGAATAGATTCAATGTACTTAGGATCGGACCGGATCTTTTCCGAGGATGCACGCCTAGGTGGGGTATCCTTTTGATTTGGAGGAGGACCTCTATTTGGCACAAAACTAGAGGTTTTGGCCGTTTGGTCCTTAGCTTTTACCTGCACTTTGTTAAATTTTCTAATCATAGAATTATATCTCTTTGCAAGTAAAGCTACACTAGTATTTTCATCTAACTCCTCGAAGACTTCATCTTCATCATCCACACATGTGTCCGAAGATTCGACTTTTAAGGCAATATTCTTGCCTTTAGAAAGCCTCATTTGATTTGTTCATTGAGATTCAACTCAAAGTTTTTCAAAATACTCATTAAGGAGTTAATGTCCATTGTTGAAAGATTATGGGCCTCTTCAATAGCTGAAACTTTAATATTAAAACGTTCGGGAAGAGTACGAATAGCTTTTGAAACAAGTTGTTTATTTATAAAAGGCTCCCCTAATACTTGACAAGCATTTGAAATATCAATCAACTTTTCAAAATAAGACGAGATGTCTTCGTTTTCACCCATTATTAATCTTTCAAATCTACTAGTGAGACCTCTAAGCTTTGTTTCTCGGACACTGCCAACTCCTTCACAAAATCTTTGTAAAGTATCCCAAGCATCTTTTGTAGAGGGACTATTTTGAATGAGTTTGAACATATGCATGTCAACCCATTCATAGATGGCATTCAGTGCCTTTTCATTGAAACTAGCAAGATTATTCTCTTCAATTGTCCACTCGAATTCAGGTTTGACTTGAACGTCACCATCGTCATCCGGAGGAAGCATTGGAACAGAATAACCATTTAAAATAGATCGCCAAGCCCGAAGATCAATTGATTTGATATGCGAGCGTAGGCGAATCTTCCAATAAGCATAATTAGATCCGTCTAAAACCGGTAATGTCTTTTGATTAGGGTTTGCAGGATCATAAGCCATGACAAAAAGGATCTAAACACTTAGTATATCAAGTGCTAGGCTCTGATACCAGTTGAAATTGTCTATGGCTTAGAACAAGTGAGGTGAAACTCACAAGGTGAGACGAAACTCACAAGTGTTGTCTTTAGTGTTGGCAACACTAACAACAACACATACACCAATTCTAGAAAAAACACAAATCAATGGAAATAAATTTAAATTGCAGCGGAAGAATTAAAGCAATACACAAGAATATAATTTTTATCAAGTTATATAAATATATAACTTGATGGGTGCCAAGAAGGCAAGACCTTTCTATTAATAATATGAATTCAATACAAGGTCGAAGAAGTTCCTTAATGATAAACGAACCCTGATATAAGGAACAACATATATACAAATTCTCTCTGAAAATGAACACTCAAAACCTCACAAAAATATAAAAATCTATATGAAATTCTCGAGTGTTGGACCGAGTGTTGCCGACACTTGAATGGCAACACTTGAGAGTATAATTCTACTTCTTGTGCAGATTTGCATTTTTTGAATTGGATGATCTTCAATGAAGATCCACTGCACTATTTATAGGCCACAAAGTCTTGGAGCCTACTCAAAATGATCAGCAACAGCTTGGAGTTTGTTTCCTCCATTTTAGCCACTCGCCTCATATGTAGGAGACCTAGTCTTCTCTTGCTTCTCTTGCTTGTACCTCTCATCTTTGGATGCCTTGTACTCTGACTTGTTCTCCCCCTGAATAGCTGAATAAAATATCTTTTTGCTTGGTCATTAATTAAACAAATAAACACTTGTTTATTTGTTAATTTTCTCCCTCTTCTTCGTAACTAACGCCTGGGCAGTTTCTGTTGCTTTTTTCCAGCTCATTTTAAGCAGACTAACTACTGTTATTTAAACATTAATTTCCACATTTTTATTTGTGAAAAATGCAGTAACTATCTCAGTGTTGCCAATTCCAAATGGCAACACTTGTGGCAACACCAGTGGCAACACTGGTTTGCAACACTTGGGACAACATTCATGGCAACACATGATCTTAACATTAACACACCTTATGAAATATCTTCTCATAAGTGATCGTATTCCCTATACCCCCGAATCTCAGCTGATACAACTATATTCAAGCACATAACAGATACTTGAAATTCAGTCCACCCCATGGGACATCAACACATATATATAACATGGTACTGCAACTCATGTTAAACCAATCACAATAGTGCTCATATATTTCAACACTATTGAGCATTAACAATTCAATGACATGGTATTAACACTCATGCTTAACAAATGAAACAATGCAACACATATTTAACCACTGTGTGCACAACCAACTATGAACATGTAACCACTTATGGCACAAAATATATCACATAAGTCCTACATATTCGTTACACAATATGTAACTCAGTCACAGGGTATGATCACTCCTGTCCCAACCAAGGAAGAAGTGCACTATACATTTTTATGCACTTATAAGAACAATTAACCCTATACAGGTAGCCACGTAAGGATACAATATCATATAAGTAGCCCTACGTGTTTACAACATAACATTAAACACCTTCTCTTAAGGTTCCAAGTTCAAATACCAATTTTATAAATTTTGGTTCAAGTTTCATAATTGCCCTTCAAGCATTTTTAGGTCAATATTTAAAGACCTTCTCAATCTCTACTTGGACCATTTAAAGTTCCATAGTGTAGTACTAAAGTTGTACTAGAAGTGTAGTTAAAGAGTATACCATTCTAGGTTGGTTAGACTAGGCTTTCAATGCTTTAAAAACTATTCAAGGACTGCAGGGTAGGGCACGACTCGTGCCCTATTACACCCCCACCAGAAACTGTCATCCCTGGCTGGTCACGACTGTTCCCCCTTGGGCAACATATGTCGCACGACTTGGCACATCATGGTCATGACTCGTGCTCCAGGGCACGAGTCGTGCCCAAGCCCAGAAACTACATTTCATTGCTGCAACTTCAGCAACAACAACCCAACTACTACCAGTCTTATTCCAGCCACTGCAAATTGCCAATAATCAGTGTATAAACATATTTTAGACCATAATATACTATCTTCATGCTATATAACACATCCATAACAACTCTAACACCTTCAAATTCTCAACCCCATGGCAAGAACTCAAGGTATTCAACCAAACTCTTTTCTTTCCACTTCAAACACCCAAGAACTGATTTCAACTTTACAAAAATCATTCATAACCTCATAATAACATCATTAGACATATTATGAACAGTTATAGAAGAGAATCATAACAACTTACCAAAGTTTACCAAAATAAAAGAAAGATCTACTCGGCTATTATTGCTCTAAACACCTTCCTTAGCAATAGTTTGAAGTAGAATCAACAACACATCAAGGGATGAATTTCTGGGAATTTTAGAAGATAAGCTAGGGTTTATGGACCTTTGTATAATACGTAGAAGCATGGAGAAGACTGAGGAATAATAAGGCTTCCTAAAGAAGCTTAAAGAGATTTATATAAAGCATTTTTCACACAAGCTCCTCCAAGTTTGAAAACAACCAAACAACCACCTCAAGGTTAAAGTTACACCTAAGCACCTTGACACTTTCATAACACTTTTAATTCAAAATTTCAAGTGTTATCACTTTACTACACAAAAATCCCATTTCCTTTATTTAGACATTATATGATCAAGATCACTTTAATAACATCTAAATCACATAATTCATCACAAGTATCAAATTGAACACGTAATCATTTCAAATGCCAACAAGCAAAGGATGAGATGCAAAGCAAACCCAACCCCACGGCTTCACGTGTGACCAAAATGTGCCTAGGTTTAGGGTCGTGACAAAAAGTGCTTCGCCTAGTGTCAATATAATACAAGATGCATGTTCCTGTTGTGGATTATACTCTCATGCTACTAATGATTGTCCGTCTAGGACATATTTTCATGAGTATTCTCCACAGACACAAGAAAGGAGTTCATTCCACCCATGGCGACCACAATATGATTATTCCCCCAATTGTTATATACAATGGAGGGGAAACCACTCAAGCCGGGGATATAATTGCATTGAAACATGTAAAGTATAAAAATTTTGTTCTTTTCATATTTTGGGAAGTTGGCTAAAGTCCATAATGATTTGAGAGTGATTTAATTTTAAAATATTGAGTATTATTGTCAATATGGGGATATAATTGCATTGAAACATGTAAAGTATGATTTCTCCACCTTTCACTTTCATATTATTTTTCTTGATCATTGTTACCAATTTAGGAGACCTTTATAGGATCACTTTGGCATTCTCGGGGTCCCTAGAACATGCTTGCATGACTGTCAATAACGCATCGATTAGGCTATTCGGGAAGTGATATGTGGCTATTTTCTTTGAACCCTATTTGTGAGCCTTTAACTTTCTCGTCACTTATATAAAAATTTCCGCTAGAACCCCTTTTGAGCTTGAAAAAGAATGAAATCTCTCACAATGTGGGAGGTTATCAAGATCACCATTCGCCTTCTTTTGTACCCTCATTGTCCTACCCTTTTAACTTAGACACTATTTTTCTCACCTTTTCAAGAAAGTGAAACTAGGGAATGAATGAAAATTGTGGGAGATGTTTGGAAAATCAAAGGGTTGAATGGAAAATGGTCATCAAAATAATGAAAAGGGCCATGTTGTGTAATGAAAAGAGGGGCTTGAGAAAAGTATTGAATGCACATTCTTCGTGATATATTTGTGCAAAGCAAAAAAAAAATGAATGAAAAGAAAAGTTGAAAAAAAAGAGCTTTGCCCTCTCTAATGTTGAAGTGGAAAGTGACCAAAAAGGAAAGAAAGGTGATCAACCCCAAGTGTGGAGTATGCAAAATTATAAGTTTGGGGGTTGGATCAATGGGTTGGCATGAAGTAGAGTGATAAATTTCAATGGGAGGATGTATGATGAAGACTTCTTAGTTTCACTTGCTTGACTTCGTATGTCCTTGCCTTCTTTTGGAACCGTGAACCTAGCCCACGTTTATCGCGATACATTACAAGCCGTTAAGCCATATTTGATCCCTAAAGAGTAGACGGGTTGACAGTTTTGTTTAAACATGCATATGAGTGTCTCTTGTGCATAAATTTCATCTTATTATCATTGATTTAGAGCATGTGGTTAGTGACCCTATAAAATATCTTACTTTGGTGACAATGATCTCCCATATTTCATTAATCTTTCATTATGTGGTGGAAAATTGTAAGTTAGATGCATCCATGTAATTCTAGTCTCATGTTCATGATAATGCTTGTAGATTATGTGTGTTGTAAGATCTGAGACTTGTTGTGCTAACTGCCTATTATATGAATTGAACAATCCCAAAAATATTTTCTTTTGTTTTAGTTAGTTAGTTTTTTTGTTTTAGTTTTTGTTTTACTCGAGGACGAGGCAAAAAAAATAAGTTTGGGGAGTATTTGATGGATATGGTTTTACCCATCCAAAAGATATATTTCCTAGCTTATTTGATACTTTCGAAACCTTGAGAATTTAATATATTTTGTTAGTGTTTTGATAGTTCGGGGGTTGATGTGCAACAAATGCGAGAAAAAAAGAGGAGAAAAAACGTATTTTGAAAGTTCAAAGGGGCCAAAATGTAAATCTTGAAAATTCGGGGACTAAGGCTGGAAATATGAAAAATTTGGAGGAATTTGATTTAAAAATAAAGTTCATGGAGCCAAAGTGAAAATATAAAGTTCAAGGACTAAAAGTGCAAAACTTGAAATTATAGTGAATTAAAAAGTCTGTTGTCTGCAGATTGCGAGACAGAACCAAGATTCAAAAATGGTACTGAAACCAACCAATGTTCTTTGGCCGAGAGCAATGCATGAGGCCACAAAGCGGGCAATAGCCGGCCTAAAGGAGAAGGAATTTGGGGCCAAGTCGAGGCCATGGCCAAGGAAGGCGAGGGTGACCAATGAAATTGGGCCAAGGTAGAAACCCAGGCTACTTTGGGCATGGGCAGTCGTGTGAAATACTTGGTGACGTACGCTGAAGACTAGGAGCTGACCGAGAAATACTCTACGTACACATGGGCGGTCAGTCCAGGCGAACATGGGCGACCGCCGACCAAGAGTTCATGGCAACAGTTTAATTCCGAATCACAAACAAAGGAAAACGAGATCAACAACGGGGAATGCAGTGTAGGTTTTCGGCTAGATTTCTCCAATTTGACTAGGATTCGACCGGGAATTTGTTTCCAAAAAGATTTTTCACCTCCTCATCCTCCCTATAAAAAGAACCATAGATTAGTTTTTGACGTATTCTTTTGAATCTTTTGAATCTTTGATTTTTATCATTCTCTCTCTCTATATTTTTCCACCTTTATCATAGTTTAGGTTTTTATTTATTTTTTTTTGAAGATTAAAGAACAAGTGAGTTTTGATTTATTTATTTTAATGGCCATTCAAGGCTAATTTATTTAATTCAATGGATTGAGGTGAAGGTAACAATTTGATCTTTATGCTAAGGTTTTAATTCTTCCTATCTCTTTTTAAAGTTTCTTGTTCTTCTCAAATGTCTTTAAATTATTGTCTTGAATCAATTGTATTGTACCCATTGCGGAATATACTTTTGATATCTTGGGAATTTATTTGGATATAAACCATTGCACTTACGTGGATGATGTGTAATTTGACCATTGTTGAGAAGAAATAAGATTCAATTGAGGACCTTGCGGAAATCAAACTGTGAATCTAGAGTTGGTGGCAAATAATTTCTTAAGCTTTTAATTGAATTCTTGAATGTTTATTTTGACCTTACGAAATATATGAACAAGATAGAATTATTAGGGTTCTAATTTTATTTTTTTCCTTTACTCTCACACACACTTTTACACACACACACATGTACACGCACGAAGCGCCTATAGAGATAAATCCTAGGGAGAAAGCCTTCCCTCTAGCCACAGGGGGATCGGAACCCATGACCTCCAGGGTTTGGAAGCCATGAGCTCAAACTAAGGAACATGAGAACCTAACCCCCCTTATTAGGCAGTTCTAATGTTCTTATTGACCCTTGCGAATTATATTGCAACATCTTAATCCTAGGTTTTGTGTGAACGAACCCGAGAATGAGATTGAATTATTTTTACATGAAATAAAAAATCATAAAGTGATGAATTGTTATGATTCCCAATCCATGAATCCCTTGTCTCTTGATATCTTTAATTTATTTATTTTTGCTTTCTTACTTTAATAATTCAACAGTCAAATTCATTCCACCTTTTCCTTATTTACTTTTTACACTTCAATTAAACCAATTTGTTCAACACACAAATCTCTCGTGGATTCGACCCTTTGCTTGCTGCATACTACTACAACGGTAGCTAGTACACTTGCTAGGTATTTTACTATTACAACGGATTTTATCCATCAATTTTCATATTCTTTTTCTCAATTCCTCTACAATTACTTTTAGAGTGAGTGTAATTCCATCGAAAAGGGTTAGCTTTAGAGTCCAGCTTCCAATCCATGGAGGTGATCTCGAAAACATACAATAAACGGTATTACTTAATTAAGAAATTAATTATGGTTTTCTTGTTCTTACTTATTATTTATTGATATTGTTTTGATTGATAATACTCAATTGGCATAGACCAATCTTCGGATTGGGTGGAATGGAATACTCCACGACCTTCTCATCCCATAAATTAACTTGAACCTTCGAATCTCTTTAAATTATCAAAAAGGTTTTTCTTATTGTTTTCCTAAATAAATAATAAGTATGTGTGACTTTTGTGTTCATTAAAATCGCATCGCTACGGTTTGACAGCTCTGGGTGGGACAATTGATTAAGAGGGTTAGACTTGGCACAATTGAGTATTATTTCTATTTTGCTTATACTAACTTAATTTTGCGGGGTAGAATAATTAATTTGTACTTGAACTATATACTTGTGTGAGATTGGATTATTTTAATTTTTACTAGTCATCGGTTGACTCGGGCTTTGTAATTAATTAATTTAATTCTCTCTCTCTCTCCGCTCTTTATGTGTGGAACTACGACGGCTGAGTCTTCCTAATTTGGGGCGTGAGGCAGCGGCAGCAACCACTTACGTGCGGCCATTATACATTTTTCTTTTTTAGTTTTCAAAAAAAAAACTTTCTATTTTACTCTATCACCTAGAATTGACTCTCACACACGTACCGCATCATGATATAATTGTCATTGCACTTTACATACCTTTGATGAAACCCGGGACCCACACTAAAAACAGGATGACGGTAATCGCAGGTCTCTCCAAAGTTTGGATCATCCCACCTCGTGTTTTCAATCCACCTAGTTTGTCAATATCGCGAGGAGCCTAAAATAAACTACTGCATCAACCACATATTATGTAGATTTACTTTTTAGGACACTCAGTGACAGGTCTGAGTTTGATCTTGGAGTCTTTGTAATCCCTTGTCAAGATCGTTTTATGCAATAAGCCATGGAAAAGAAATCAATAAATTGTCGCAGGATTTATACATTCGGAAATGTCCCTATGATTGTCCCTTCGGATTTGCCCCTAAAGAGAAAATTTTCTTACCAAATTTATTGCCTGAAAACCCGATGTTACTTAAGATAACCCGGTAGGTCCTTAGGTTTGGATTTTGAATGTTAGAAACCCCCAAAACGGATTTTCCGTCCGACCAAAATTAAGATTAAAATCGAAAAAATATATGACTTTCGGTGGTGTTGTCTCATGCGAGACTACTTGTCCCGTGCGAGACAAGTAATGCAATAACAAGTGTTTTGGCTAAAACCTTCAAACCTTCATACACCCTAATGAAAATGGAAGCATTTGGGACTCGATCATGGATTTAACACAGGTTGCTTCACATCTGGGTTCATCGCCATGGCTCGTACAATGTCTACTTCTCTTCCTGTCACCGAAGTCGAAATCAAGGAAACTAAGGCCAAAATCATCGAAGCCTGCTTAGGATCGATGAACAAAAGTAAGAAAATTAATGAGCAAAATGCTAATTGGCAGCCCTCATGCCAAGAGCTTCACGAGATGAAAGTCAAGAAAGGGAAGAAAGCAAAGAAGAAAGATAGATCCTCCTCTTCGGTATGAGAGAGAGATCCTACCCAAAGAAGAATAGAAAAAT